>PISX010029086.1:0-20565 GCA_004024625.1 Mellivora capensis | reverse complement strand
TTGTCAAATAAATAAATAAAATCTTAAAAAAAATAGGGGCACATACCCAACTTTTGTAGTAACATGGACGGGACTGGAAGAGATTATGCTGAGTGAAATAAGTCAAGCAGAGAGAGTCAATTATCATATGGTTTCACTTATTTGTGGAGCATAACAAATAACATGGAGGACATGGGGAGATGGAGAGGAGAAGGGAGTTAAGGGAAATTGGAAGGGGAGGTGAACCATGAGAGACTATGGACTCTGAAAAACAACCTGAGGAGTTTTGAAGGGGCGGGGGGTGGGAGGTTAGGGGAGCCTGGTGGGGTGGGTATTGGGGAGGGCACGTATTGCATGGAGCACTGGATGTGGTGGAAAAACAATGAATACTGTTACGCTGAAAAGAAATAAAAATAAAGAAAGAAAGAAAAAAAATAGGGGCACATAAATACATGAAGTATGTATTAGCAGACACAAAGGGAGATATTGACAGTAATAAAATAATAATAAGAAACTTTAACGCCCCACCTATATCAATACATAGATCATCCAGACAGAAAATCAATAAAGAAACATTGACCTTAAATGACACATTATCCAGATTAATTTAATAGATATATACAGAGCTTTCCATCTAAAATTGGCAGAGTGCACATTCTTTTCAAGTACACATGGAATATTCTCCAGGATAGATCACATTAGATCACAAAACAGGAATAAATACATTTAAGAAGATTTAAATTCTATCAGGCATCTTTTCCAACCACAACAGTATGAAACTAGAAGTCAGTTGCCAATCAATCAATTTAAATTTAGTAGAAGAAAGTAAATAATAAAGATAAGTGGAAATAAATGAAATACACACTTAAAATTAGAAAAGAGGAACTTAAAGCATATTTCTTGAAATGATAAAATCAATCAGCCTTTAGCTAGACTTTCAAGAAGAGAGGCCTTGATGAAAGAAATTGAAGACAACACACACAAAAAAGGAAAGATATACCATGCTCATTGATTGAGAGAATTAAAATTGTTAAAATGTCCATACTACTGCATCTACAGATTCAGTACAATCCCTATCAAAATATCCATGACATTTTTCACAGAGCTAGAACAAATAATCCTAAATATATATAGGACCACAAAAGACCCTAAACAATAAAAGCAATCTTGAGAACAAATAAAACTGGAAGTATCATACTCCCTGATTTCAAACTCTACTACAAAGCCATAGTGATCAAAACAGTGCAGTGTTGGTAATTAGGACACCTGTTGCATTTTCTTCGGGATTATTTTTTATTGAATTTTGATTTACATAAAAATAAATGCTCATATTTTACCTGAACATTTTGATGCCTTTGACAACATATACAACTTCACAAATACCATCCCAATCAGGATAAGAATACCTCCCAACACCTCTGAAGTTCTCAGTGTATTTTTCAAGTCAACCCTCCCCCCAAGGCAACTATTTCACCAATTTCTGTCACTTTAGATTAGTTTCATCTGTTCCAGGAATTCGTATACACAATAGGAAATGTTCACATCTGACTTCCTTTGCTCAACAGAATGTTGTATGCATCAGAAATTCATTCCTTTTTATTGCTGGCTAGTATTCCTTTTTTTTTTTTTTAAGATTATTTATTTATTTATTTGACAGAGATCACCAGTAGGCAGAGAGGCAGGCAGAGAGAGAGGAGGAAGCAGACTCCCTGCTGAGCAGAGAGCCCATGGGGCTGGATCCCCAAACCCCAGGATCATGACCTGAGCTGAAGGCAGAGGATTTAACCCCTACTGAGCCACCCAGGCACCCCACTGGCTAGTATTCTATTGTGTGAAACAAACAAACAAACAAAAAACCCACCACAACTTGTATATTTACTGTTTATTTGATGGACATTGGAGTTGTTTCCAGTGTTAAACCTTTATGAATAAATCTTGATGAAAATCCTTGCCCCTCAAACCAAACCAAACCAAACAAGAGTTAGCACAAAAATGAACACATAGATCAGTGGAATAGAGTTCAGAAATAAACTCACACTTAAATGGTCAATTAGCCTTCAACAAAGTAGGCAAAAAATACAGTGAGGAAAGAGAGTCTCTTCAATAAATTATGTCGGAAGACTGGACAACTACATGCAAAACAATGAAACTTGAATTTCTTATATCATCTACAAAAATAAAGTCAATGTTTTTAAAGACTTAAAACGTAAGAATGGAAGATATAAAACTTTCAGAGGAAAATATAGGAGTAAACTTTGGACATTGGTCTGAGCAATATATTTTGGATATGTCTGGTCAGTAAGGACAATAAATCAAACATTTAAAAAAAGGGGACTACATCAAACTAAAAAAAGCTTTTGCGCAGTGAAGGAAAACAATAAAATGAAAAGGCAACCTACTGAATGAGAAAAGGTATTTGCAAGTGATACACCTAATAAGGGGTTAATATCCAGAATATATAAAGAACTTACACAACACTAAGAACACAAATAATTCCATTAAAAATTGACAGAGAACCCAAATAGACATTTCTCCAAAGAAGACATACAAATGGCCAACTGACTCATGAGATAGGCTCAACTTCATTAATCATCAGAGTAATGCAAATAAAAACCACAATAAAATACCACCTCATACTTGTCAGAATGGCTGTTATCAAAAATAAGAAGTAACAAGTGATGGTGAGGATATGGAGTAAAGGGAACTCCATGCAGTGTTTGTGGGAATGAAAAATGAGGTAGCCATTATGGAATATAGTATGGGGGTTCCTCAAAAATTAAAAATGGAGGGGCACCTGGGTGGCTCAGTGGGTTAAGCCTCTGCCTTTGGCTCAGGTCATGATCTCAGGGTCCCGGGATCGAGCCCCACATTGGGCTCTCTGCTCAGCAGGGAGCCTGCTTCCCCCTCTCTCTCTGCCTGTCTCTCTGCCTACTTGTGATCTCTCTCTCTCTGTCAAATAATAAATAAAATCTTTTAAAAAAATTAAAAATGGAACTACCGTACAATTCTGCAATTCCACTTCTGGGTATTTAATATGAAGAAAATAAAAACACTAATTTGAAGAGATATATGCACCCCTACCTTTGTTGCAGTATTATTTATAATAGCCAAGATAAGGAAGCAACCTAAATGTCCACTGATAGATATATGGGTTAGAAAATATTTTATATATATATCATGTATATATATCATACATCAGCCATAAAAAACTATGAGATCTTGCCATTTGTGCAACATAGATGGATCTAGAAGGTACTATGCTAAGTGAATAAATCAGAGAAATACACAATACCCATGATTTCACTTATATTTGGAATCTAAAAAAAGTTAAAAAAAAATAGAAACATACTGTAAATACAGAAAGCAAACTGGTATACTGGTATTTGCCAGAGAGGAGGGGATGGAAGAATGAAAAAAAAATAGCAGAAAAAATTAAATGGTACAAACTGCCAATTATCAAATAAATAAGACATGGGGATATAATGTGCAGCATAGGAAATATAGTTAATAATGTGTAACAACTTTGTATGATGACAGATGGTTAGGGTCATTACCTTGCAATGTATACAAATGTTGAGTCACTATGTTATACAGGTGAAACTAATATAATATTATTGTCAATTACACTTCAATAAAAAAAATAATAATAAAAAATACTATTCTCCATTAAAAGGAGCTGGGGTACCTTGGAGAAATGATTGATTCTAGGGCTAAGGCAGAAAAATCACATGAGTATGGAACATCTCATGTCAGAATATAAGGAGGTGTTCAAAGAACTATGGAGATTTGTCAAAGGGACACAAAACCAGTTTGAAGTGGCTCCCAATAGCCAAATCAGGGACAATTTAAATGCCATAAATAACAATGGCAGTAACTGGATTATAACCCAGTTAGTATAATTTGAAAACATGATTCAAAATTAAAATTGGAGTCGTTAGTATGCAATGAAAACAAACTCGTAATGATTCTGTAACAAAGTTGCCAAGATGGGTAACCTCAGTGTAGTTATGAGAGAACAATTTATAATCCTAAATCCTAAATTGAGGAAAAGGTTTATTTTACCAAATAATCAGCCTATAATCATAAAACTTTTCAAGGTCATGAAATGCAAGAACAAATTAAGATTAGATGATTAAACTAAGCAACAAACGTAGATATTGAGAACTAAATGGTTGATTGTGTGCAAGAACAAATTAAGATTAGATGATTAAACTAAGCAACAAACTTAGATATTGAGAACTAAATGGTTGATTGTGAACTGGATCCTATTGTTATAAAGTGCCAATATTTTGATGGAGGGGAAATTTGAATAGAATCTGAGGATTAGATATTAGTAATGTATCACTATTTCCTGATTTTGAAGGGTCTGCCTGAGGAGAATTCATTTCTATGTAAGAATTATATATTAAAATACTTAAGAGTTATTAAGATTATTTTTGGCAATTATTCCTAACTGTTTCAGGAAACAAAATTTATTCTTTAAACTATGTTGTATCATTTCTCTGAGATTTATATTGCTATAAAATTAAAACATTAAGCAGGACACTTAGAAATGTACAAATATAAGATAAAAAAGGATCTTGGACTTACAGATTTTATATACTCAATGTTGATATATTTTAATTGATAGATTTTGACACCAAAGACTAAATAACTCTGATTTTTCATTAGCACATCAGTCATTTTTTATTCCTTCAGTTTACATAAATTTCCTAATGTTTCATTTTAAATATTACTTATTATAATGCTAATAGTTATATTGACAATAAAAATGAAAATAAGATGTATTTAAGGAGAGCTTTTTGTGTGTGAAGCACTGTTAAGATTGGTAATATATTCTGATTCATGTCATTTTAACTTCTTCTATGTGATAGATGTCTATTATATGAATTTACTGCTTTTATTTTTGACTTGCATTAGGAAAAAAGCACATGAAACTAATAATACACTGTATGTTAACTAACTGGTATTTTAAAAAAACTTACGGGGGGAAAAAAGCATTCTCCCCTCCTTCTTGGCTCTTCTGTACTTGAAGTGCACAGAATTCATATATTCTATTGAAGACGGTCTCTTTGAAACTGATTTTATTCCATTTATCTGAAGAATATAATTTATTTTTAGACGTTCCCATGGTGTAAAGTTTTTTAGCAGTTGCAGCATGGATGAATTTAAACGTATGATTTCACAGCCTGAATTTGAATGTCTTCAGAATCAAATAGTTTCAGAAGTGATTTACCAAGGAAGACGCTCACTTTGTGGCAATGGAATTTTGGAACCGCCAGAACAATGTGATTGTGGTGGTACAGAGGTTAGTGATAAACATAATAGCTTATCTAAGGATTTTTCTTTGTGTTTCTTGTGTAGCTTTATAGATATTATATAAAACGGAAATACTTCCCCCCCCCAAGTGATGCACCACTTATCAAATATGTAAGGGAGATATTGGGACATGTGATAATGGGCTTGTCATGAATTTAAAGCATTTGAAGAGTAAATAAGGGGTAAATGTAGCATGGATTAAAGAGGTAGATTTTCTTCATTGTGTAACCATTAATGGCAATATCCACTTTTCCGTATTATAAACATGGTTAAGTTCAATACTATTACCATCACCTCAGTCATCTCCTGAACTCCTCCAAAGCAACTGCATTGGTTCACTAAGTTATTACACGTGTATTGTTTACCTCCTCATCTCCTAATTTCCATTCTTGCAACTGTGGGATCTTTATTTATTTTAACTCGACTTCACAGAATTTGATTAATAATAAATCTTGATGTGTTGTTTTTATATTTAGCTTTTTGCTATTACTTTTTTCTTATTTATGCTCAGTAAGATAGTTAATCATTGAATTTTGTTGTAACTGCTTTCATATAATTATAAATAGTGATAATTTTGAATATTTCCTACTTGATAAGATGTAAACTGTTAGGAAAAAATTCTATATAACTTGATTGTATTATAATTTTTAAGTTAATGACTCAAATATTTTTATTAGTTTCATTTGCTTCAACTCTCAGTACTTAAGAAATAATATTGATACCTCCAGCTATACAGTTGTATTTGCCTAATTCTCATTATAATTTACTCATTTCATGCTTTGTGTATTTGAAGATTTTTATATGGTAAAACATATTTACAATTTTTATATCTTCCTAGGAATTTAATGTTTAAGTTTAAATGCTGAATCTGTTTTTCTCTCATGTTGCTTTCTGTTTTAAATTCTGTCTGGTCTGGCATACATCTGTATCTGTGCATACACTCGCTTTCTTTAATTTGTATTTCCCTGATATTTTTCTATTTACATTTAGTTTTTCTATACTATTAAGTTCAATATTTTCATTGGGTTTTAATTTATTATTCACTCTCTTTGATTTGTAAGATTGTCCCTGTAAACATTATTATGGATTTTTGCCTATTGCTTTAATTAACTAGAGTCCATAATTTATTTAGATTTCATTTGTTTTTACCTAATGGCATCTTTCTGTCACAGGATCATCTCCAGGATACCTCATTACATTTACCTGTTATGACTTTTTTTTTTTTTTTTGAGAGTGTGGGGAAGGGTCAAAGGAGAGGAAGATAGAGAATCTTAAGCAGGCTCCATGCCCATCTAACAGAGCCCATAAAAGAGCTGATCTCACAACTGTGAGATCATGACCCCTGCTGAAACTGAGTTGGACACTTATGTGACTAAGCCACCGAGGCACCCCTGACTATTATGATTTCTTATGGTCCTCTAGACTATATATTCTTCACAAGATTAGTTGTCTCAAAATGTTTATATTTTGTATGTTCGCTTTGCCACATTTGTTTTTCTCTGTGTGTTTTGTTTTTCTTCCACTATTTCTTTCAGTAATTCAGTAGATATATACTTTCAGTCTCCCTTTAGTAACTATCCTTGCATTTTTTTTTCTACTATGTATACCTAAGGTTTAACGATATTTGGGCCACATTTCCCCCAAAATAGCAGGATTTAAAACTCAATTAACTTACATGACATTTTTATAAAATATTTAATTTCTGTCATTTTTATTCTTTGTATTAAAAAGTACTTCAGATATTTTATTCAGAAGATAGTTGTTTTATTTTGCCTACCATTCCTCTTGTTTATTAAGGGTATTTTTTTGGCATGTATTTCATTTCATTATTCTGAAATAATGTCCTTTTGAATTATAGTCTATTCCTTAAAATATACTTAAATATATACTTTATATATTCTCTTTATATATGTTCTCTTGATAGGACAGTTCACTGCCCACTTTTGTTTACCAAAAAAAAATGTCATACTCATTTCATTGTGATATATAATACACATGAAATATGAATGAAGAATATAACAAATAGATACTTAGCAAGCACCTGAATAATTTACACTGAGGTCAAAACAAACCTTACATCTGCCAAAGGAGTTCTTTTTATGTCTCATCCCAATCACATGCCCCTTCCTTCCAACCATCATTTACAATGTAATGATGATCATTTCAGTGCTTTACTCTTCAACATAGTTTTACCTCTATTTTTTGGACCCTTATGCAATATCATTTGGTTGACTGTTTTCTACCTTTATATTACAATCATGATTTATATCATTTGGTAACTTGGCCTTTCACTCAATATTATGCTTGCAAAGTTCATCTACTTTTGAATGTAGCTATAGTCCAAATGCTTTCATTCCTTTTAGTGTTAATTTTATGAATGGTATGGTTTATTTATTGATCTATGTCAGCGAAAACGTAAGCTTTATTATTAAGACTCATGCGATTATGGCTTTTTTTGCACATATTTCTTGCTGAACATGTGCCTGCATTGCTCTAAGCTGTACCCCAATAGGTGAACGTGCTATGTCCTGAGGTCTATGTGTGTAAATTTCTTTGAATTGGGGATCACTTACCTACTTTGGGTTTTTTTATTCTTGAATAGTCTGTACATGTCTTTCATACACTTTTTGGCTTATTTCATCAGCATTTACTTCTGTAAATGATCAGCAATTTATCAGTAGTGTGGTAGAAGTCTCAGAGGTATGTTTTTTCTCCAGTAAAACAAGTTTTCTTGGCATGAGACCAGTCTTATAGGGAGGACCCCAATGAGCTAGTAGTTCAGGTGAAGCCGTAGTTGGGCTGGTGATACCTGTTTCTTGTGGGTGAAAAGCTTCCTGTTGGTGGGATTTACCAGTGTCAAAGGCCAGTCTGTTTATGATGGAACTTTTAGGGATTTTCCTACCCAATTAGATTCCTACCAATTAGATTGGATTGTTTCATAAAGAACTTTTAATGGGAATATCAGAATCATAACTTTACCTCACATAACGATGGAATAAAGTTCTTGGTTCCAATGAGCCAGTGAATATCAAAGGAAATTCAGGGCCAGAGGATGAAATCAGCTGTGTGTGGTCACAGATACATGCAGTTTCATGAGATCATAATCAGATGTAGGGCCAATGGCAAGTCTTTCTTCCCTCATCATCCTGGACTGCTTTCAGTGATCTTGTTGCTGAACTCTGCCTATCCCCAATGAAACTTAGCTGCTTTTTTTGGTGACTCATATACTAGCATATCAAGAATATTATTTGGATTGTAAAGTCTGTCTTTAGTCATTTGTGTTTAAATTAAATAACATTCAGCATAAAGCAATAAAGTTTTTCAGTGAAGGCCATTATAAAAATGTTATGATTGTGACAGAATATCTACACACTCACATTTTACAAGAATTAGTATAATCCAGAAAAAGACACATCACGATGGGAGTTCAGAACAGTAAAGCTATGCTCTAATTATTGCCTAATGAAATTAAAATGAATTTGGTCAACTTCCCATAAGGTTTATAAAATAGTAGCTATACACTTTGCTATATACCAAAGGCCATCAGTGGAAAAAAATTATTTATTTTTTTAAAAGATTATTTATTTATTTATTTGTCAGAGAAAGAGAGAGAGAGCATGTGTGCACACAAGCAAGGGGAGCAGCAGGCAGAGGGAGTAGCAGGCTCCCCTCTGAGCTGGGAGCCTGTTGTAGGACTCCATCCCCAGACCCTGGGATCATGACCTGAGCCGAAGCAGACCCTTAACCAACTAAGCCATCCAGGCGTCCCCCCAAAAAAATATTTTAATTATTGATAATTCATTGTTCAATCTGGGAGCAATGGTTTCTTATTCTTTTTTATATTTCAGACCCCTAGGTAACCCAGTGGAACCATCAGTTCCATAAAACATGCAGAGTCAGCAATGCATGACCTGAGAGTGTGTGCCTTCTTAAAATTTGTGATACTAGGTCATTTACCTGCTTTACCCAAGTCCCACCATTGGTAACCAATATCCATCATTGCCCCAGTGATCCTTTTCTGTGGGTAATCCTGCCCTTATAAAGTACCTTGACACAATGAGTAGAGCCCTCCTCTATGATCATTAGGATCTGTGGAAATGATAGTGTGTTACTGTTGTGGATAAGCCAAAAAGAACAGTTGTGATCTCTGCATTTTATAGCATATAGAGCAACACACAGATATTCACATGTATTCCTCAAAATATATTTGGAATTTTTTCTACAGTTTAGGTTTAGATATGCAATCCATCTGTAATTTTGCCTTACATGGCAAAAGGGACTTTGAATATATGATCAAGCTAAGGACTTCGAGAGTGTTAATTATCCTCTATTATCTAAGCAGATCCAATGTAATAATGACAAGGGGCAGGTCAGAGTCAGAGGACATGAGAAAATGATATTTGGAGATATTGTACTGCTGATTTTGAAAGTGAAGATTCCATGAGCCAAGGAATGCAGGTGGCTTCTAGAAGCTGGAAAAGGTAGGGAAACAGATTTTCTCTAGAGCTTCCAGAGAATGAACAGCTTTCATTCTTAATTTTAGTCCAGTAAGACCCCTTTCGGACTTTTGATCTCCAGAATTATAAAATAATGCATGTACATAGTTTTAGGCCACTAAATATGGTAATTTTTTCTTACAGTAGAAATAGGAAATGAATACAAGACTGTGTCAATTCTGTGTTTCTTTTGATAGGCAAATTCCTTGAATGCATTTTAACTATTTCCTGCCAAGCAGCCTGCAGTTTCCTGAAGAGAACAGTGATTTGGCTATGATAGAAAGCCTAGATCCAATACATTGGCCTATTTTGGGAGAAATCATTATTAGGAGGTAATATGTATTCTATACCCCTTATCCACCAACTGAGCCAGCTAGATGCCCTAGAAATTACTATATTTAAAGACTATACTGCCTGTCTTAATTGTGTGTTCCACTGGAGTTCACTCTTGGTTGTCTACCTACCTTTTAAAATTTCTTTTTAGGAATACATTTCAGGATACCTGGGTGGCTCAGTTGATTGAGTGTCTGACTCTTGATTTCAGCTCGAATCATGATCTCAGGGTTGTGGGATGGAGCCCCGTGTCAGGATCCATGCTCGATGGGGAGCCTGCTAGAGATTCTCTCTCTCTCTCTCAAATAAATAAATAAATATTTTTTAAAAAGCATACATTTCATCTTTCTGAAGATGATCTTCTGTTGTCCAGTAGTGAGAAAGAATTTCTCCCAAGAACAGACCATCATATTCCTCATTAGATTTTCTCTGGCATAATATCTGGATCTTCATGGCCTAATGACTCAGACTTAAACTATTGGTGGGTTTCTTTTTCTGGCTCTTGGCTTGCAGGGAATTTTGTCTACCTTTTGAAAAAGTGTTTATTTGGAGTATTTTATTGCTCAGTTCCTAAATGGTTTTTCAGAGATTGTTCCTGGGACACAAGACGAGATTCAGTTGTTTCTGGTAGCCTGGTTGCACTGTTTGTGTGAACTGATTGATTTGATTTGCATGCCTATTTCATCATCTGGACACTCCTAGTCTATATTAAAAACCTAGGATGGAGTCACAGTGAACCAAAGAAAGTGGTTTCTTACCCCACTGGATTTCAAGGGCATCTATTGGAAAACAGGAATTTATCTTGGGTAGGCCATTGTTTTATTATAACTGTTAAAAACAAGATAAAAGGCACACAAAGGAGTTACTTGGTGTAAGCCCCATGTTGACCAAACCAAGACTTAATTGGTTTTAACTCTTCCAGAATAGAGTCTTAAACCAGCCAATCAGGAATCACCTGATCAGTACTAGTTACTCCCTGATAGATCCCTGATATCCCCTAAAGGAATATAACTTTTCAATAACAAACATGCCTTTTTGCCAGTATAACTTCCTTGTTCCTGCTTCCTTCTGCCTATAAAAGTATTTCATTTTGTATAGCTTTTCAGATCCTTCTTTGGCTAGACTGGATGCTGGCCAATTTGAATTGATTTTTGCTCAGTTTGTCTTTTAACAAGACCTACTGAAATTAGCTGCAATAAGTCTTTACATTCTCTTCCTCAATGTCTATATCATTAACCAGAGTGGTCACTGACCAATGATGCTTAGAGCATGAGGTTGCTTCTTTAGTGACCAAGTGACTTCCTGTCTTCAAATCTAGAAAAACATGCATTGATCCCTAATATGTTAGTCAGATGAGCCTATGTTTTAGGATTTCATTAGGCTTTGTCTAAATATATCTCTAATTTCGTCCCTTTCTCATATATTAAGAACATATCTCAGTAAATGTTAGAGTGACAAACTGCTCTTGATCACCAGGGATTTTTCTATCTATAGTTATGGCTACTGGCAGAAGGAAAGTAGTTTTATTTTTTTGATGGTGTAGGTGAGTAAAACACCACCACAATAAGCTTTAGAAAACCACCAACCCCACTGATGGAATTCATCAGGAATCTCATTATCACTGAAAACTTCAGCAACCAAGTTAGCTCCACAACTGGCCAGAAGATCCATAGAATCCATTTGTCTTTATAGGCATTGTGACTTTGCCTTTCTTTTGTTTCAGACAAAGGTTTAGGATATGTCTAGGTAGTCTTCATTATATTTATTTATATTTTCCTTCTGGCTTGCTGAGTTTTGTTTTTTAATTTGACTTATGTTATACTTAATTAGATGTGGATAAAAGAAGTATTAGAATATTTACATTACCACAGACAGTTCTCCCATAACTCCATTGACATGGAGGAGTCAATCCCATCAGTATCTGAAACTTCTAATCCAGTCACAACACATTATTTTTGCCCACTACTGAACTTCACATGAATGAATCATAGATTTTAGATCCTTTCTGATTCTAGAATTTTTTGCCTATATTTTTGATATTCAGTTTGCACTATTGAACATATTTATAGTTCATTGATGTTTATTGTGGAGTCGTATTTCTTTGTATGAATATAACATTGTTTATTTGTGCAATTATTAATGAACATTTAGGTTGTTTTTGGTTTCAAGTCTTATGAAATTGCTTCTAAAGAACATGTCTTTTTTTTTTTTTCCTATTTTTAGGAATAGAATTGCTGGGTCATATGTTAATTGTACTATTAAATTTGTAACAAAGCATCACTCTGCATTTTTAAATTCTTGTAATAGTTTGCATTCCAACCACGTATGTATGAGAGTGACAGTTTTTCCTTATTCTTAGAAACTTTTGTTACTGATAGTCTCTTATGTTTTGGTGATTTCAATGTATGCTTGTATTTCCCTGCAGTTTTAATTCATATTTCTCTGATAACTAATCATACTAGACAGTGTCTCATGTGATTGTGCGACATTCATATGTCTTTGTCTCCTTTTTAAATGTTCATGTATTTTGCATAGTTTGATGGATTTTTTTTATTATATAGTTATAGGAATTCTTAATATAAACTATATGCAAATCCTTTGTCAGATTTTCTCTGACATTTCTCTGGCATTTTTTTGTACTTTGTGTCCTATCAGTTCCAAGTTATGAAACTTTCTAGTAAGTTTTCTTCTAGAAGTTTACTGATTTTATCTTTGATGTGTATGCCTATGATACATTTTGAGTAACTTTTGTTGTTTAAGTATTAGGGCATATTTTTTCTCTATATGTATATCTTTAAAATCCCTAGCCCTGCTTGTTGGAAAACTACCCTTTTCCCATTGAATTACCGTGCTACCTTTATTGAAAAACAGTTCACATACTTTGTGTTTTATTGATCCATATATCTAGCCTTACATTAATACCAGCCCTTCTTACTCTGATTCACAAAATTAGGTAAACTGTGTCTTCATATTTTGTACTTTTTTCTGAAGATAGATTTGGTGATTTTAGGTCTTTGTATTTCTGTGTAAAATTTGGAATCAACTTTTCCATTTCTACTCATATCCCCCCAAAAATAAAAAAAAACTTTGTGAAATTTTAATTGGAACTTTCTTGGATCTATATATGAATTTGTGGGGAATAATATATTCTTAATGTGATTTTCAAACTATGAACATGGTATACTGTTCTATTTATTTAGATGTCTCTAATTAAATTAAAACCTAAATATTTCATATTTCTGAATGTTATTATGAATTGTGTATCTTTTTAAAAAATCTATTTCCATTGTCCTTTGCAGGTATATAGAAACAGAATTAAATCATGAAAGTTGATTCCTCTGATATCCAGTTTAACATTTCTTTGAATGATTCATATTTTGGAAAATACCCACAAAATGTCTAAATTAAAATGATCCAAATAATCCAAGTGAATATATGAAAAAAGAATATACTTTTGGAGTTTATTTCAGAAGTAGGAAAACATTTCAGTACTTTTCAATATGTATCAAAATTAACAGAGAGACAAAAATTATGATATTAAATATTGAAGAGACATTTTATAAAAGTTTGAACATCTAGAACTAAAAACTATATCCTTTTGATTTCTCTAATTTCTCAATGGCATACCACAGTCACCTATTATTTTTAAGATTTTTATTTATTTATTTGAAAAATAAATAGAGAGCTAGAGAGCACAAGCATGGAGAAGGAAAAGCAGGCTTCCTGCAGAGCAGGGTGCCTGATGCGGAGCTCAGTCCCAGGGCTCTGGGATTATTACCTGAGCTGAAGGTGGCAGTTTAACTAATTGAGACACCCAGACTCCCTAACAGTTAACCTATTTAAAAAAATTCTCACATTGTCCCATTGTGGGATTCCATTTTTAAACCATGATTCCTTGAACATCAATTTCTAAGCCCAACGTTTATTGTAGCTTTCCATTATACACTGAGTATTGTCAAAAAATGCTCTTCCCTATAGGCTCTCTCTTTGATTCTAGACTTAGGAGGCTTTCCCTTTCCTTTTCCCATTTTTGTCCCCCCCCCAACATTAATATTTAGTGTGTGTTCAATCTTCTGTCTTTAATAAATACTTTTGATAAGTTTTATTAAAATCTTTATATTATGAAGCATAATACATTCTTTCTCATAATGAAAAAAAAATCTGATTCTTGTAAATATTAAAACTTATACAATAATAACATTTTAACATTTTATTTATTTATGTATTTGACTTAGAGAGATAGAGAGCTCAAGCAGGGAGAGTGGTAGGCAGAAGCAGAAGGAAAAGCAGTGTCCCCACTAAGCTGGGTATCCCAATGCAGGGACTCTATCCCAGGACCCTGGGATCACATGACCTGAGCCAAAAGCAGACATTTAACCAACTGAGCCATCCAGGCACCCAATAATAACATTTAAAAATATACTTTAGTATATGCAGTTAATGCAATTGAAGACATTGACATTGTATCTAATTTTATATAGGATATTTATATAACAATCCAGGTATTACAAAAGTTCATGAATAAATTATTATTCTATAAAAGCAACTGACAAATTTCTGGTTTGGGAAAGAGATACATCATTATAGCTTCTTTCACAACACAGTACTCAAACCATTCAACAAAAAATAAATAAATACATACATAGTATGTATAACACATTTTACACACATACGAAGACTCACATATTTCCTGGGGTTAGGGTGGAAGAAACTTCTATTCGTAAACTCAAGAACAAACCCCAAAAAGATGATAGTTTCAGAGTTCTTAGATAGTTCTACTATTTCACACTTTCACAATATCAAAAATTTACCCAAACTCAAAAAAAAAACCAAAATGCACCAAAACAAAAGTCAGTTGTCAATGACAAATTATAAAATATAGCAAACATATATTGGTGGCCAGGGGTTAATATAATTACCATAAAGTGCTTACAAATAAAGGAAATAAACAGAATGACTTGACAGAAATATATGCATAGAAATATAAAATAAATCAGAATGTGCATTTTTAAAAATTTATAGCACATTAGTAATGAAAATAATAAAATTGAAACAGATGTAAGCACTTAGTTATTTTTACCTATAACACCTATTGCTTTACTAATTTTTAAATATTAGTATCAGTCTTGTGAAACATCACTCTTGCACTGAATAAATATATAGAAAGAAGGAAATAAGAGTATGTTGTAGTCTTTAATAGTTTTATACTCTATGATCTACTTACTGGTAGAATTAATCTTTAATATAAAATCTTGGAGGGGCCCCTAGGTGGCTCAGTGGGTTAAAGCCTCTGCCTTCGGCTCAGGTCAGGATCCCAGGGTCCTGGGATAGAGCCCCACATCAGGCTCTCTGCTCAGCGGGGAGCCTGCTTCCCCCCTCTCTCTGTCTCTCTACGTGCTTGTGATCTCTCTCTCTCTCTGTCAAATAAATAAATAAAATATTTTAAAATATATATATAAAATCTTGGAGATAAAAATAATAAAAATAAAATTTTCATTGAAACATCCGTTAAGTAAAACAATGTTATAATTTAGAAACCTCTATTTTGTCACATTCATAAATTTTTATATAATCTCAATATGTTATCTTGAGGAGAATTGATGAGATGAAAAAGTACTTATAGTAAATGGAAAAAATACCTTTAAACTTATAGTGCATCTATTTATGAACACAAAGAAGTTGACAAATTACATTAAAATTTTAGCAGTTCAGTTTCTTAAGCATAGAATCATAAATAATTTCATTACTATCTTTTTTCCCATACTGGATCTATATTTTAAATGAAATGGTGTTAAAAATAAACACAGAAGTAAAATTCATACTGTGATTATAATTAACTAAGAGACATACTATAGTACATTTTGACAATAAATAAAATGATTTATTTGATTGAAAATTCCTATTATTGAATTTAATTATATATTAAATATATATAAAATATAAATATATTATTAATTTTTAAATTTATATTAAATATAAATAAATATAAATTTATATTGAATATAAATACATTAATAAATATATACTTATATATATTACATATATTAAGTATATGTATATTTACTTTTAGCATTGCAAAGAATTTCAAAAATGCTGTAATCCTGCAGATTGTACTCTGACTGAATTTGCAGATTGTGGCACTGGACCGTGCTGTGATAAAGAAACTTGCCTGGTAAGCTTTCAGATTACTACAGTATTTTCTTTCATGATTTTTTTTCTGCTATTGTGCATTCACTTATTTTTTTTTACTTCTTTTTTACATATCTTTCAAATATATAACTTTAAATACTTGATTCATACACAGTTGACTTCAGAATTCAGAAGATGTTCTTAGATTTTTTTCATCTTCTTTCTTATCTTTGCCTTCACTGTATTGTTTTAATCTCCACTCAAGATCCATCCAGTTATCCAATACCAATTCCAGATTATTTGGGCATATGAATTCTTCTTGGTCATACCCGAGGCAATACCTGAATGTAGTTCTTCATGACCCAACAACTTATAACAAAATTACTAATAAGCCACATATAATATTAATGGAAATGACAGAAATACTTTGCTCTTGTGTAAATTATTTTATAGTTTTGGTTTCCTACCTTACAAAACTAATTGTTTTTCTTTGTCCCACAGATATCTAGAAGAGGAACTGTATGTCGGGAAAGCAAAGATCCATGTGATTTTCCAGAATTTTGTGATGGAAAAAGTGAATTTTGTGTACCTGATACGAAATCTGCTGATTTAGAACCATGCAATAATAAGACTGCCTATTGCTATAACGGAGTATGCCAAGATACAGATAAACAGTGTGCAGAGTTATTTGGAAAATGTAATAGTTGTTCTTTTTTTCTGGGGTTCATTTTCATTATTTTGTCTTATATTTTTTTCCCAGTAAAGTTAACATACAGAATTATATTAGCTTCAGGTGTAAACTTCAGTAATATAACAATTCTATACATTACTTAGTGCTCATCATGATATGTGTACTGTTTAATCCCCTTCACCTATTTTATCCATCCCCCACCTCTCTGGTAACCATTATCTGGTAACCATTGGTTTGTTCTCTAGAGTTAAGAGTCTGTTTCTTGGTTTGCATCTCTCTACTTTTTTCCCCTCTGTTTGTTTTGTGTCTTCAATTCCACATGTGAGTGAAATCATATGATATTTGTCTTTCTAAGATTGACTTATTTTGCTTAGCATTGTTCCTGACTTCCTGTATCACTTCTAGAAATTTTTTGCTAGAGTCTTTTGGGTTCTCCATATAGAGTGTCATGCCATCTGCAAAGAGTGAGAGTTTGACTTCTTTGCCAATTTGGATGCCTTTTATTTCTTCCTGTTATCTGCTGGCTGAGGTTAAGACTTCTAGTAGTACTATGTTGAACAACACTGGTGACAGTGGACATCCTTGCCGTGTTCTTGACCCTAGGGGGAATGCTCTCAGTTTGTTTGCTTTTTTTTCTCCATTGAGAATGATATTTCCTGTGGGTTTTTCGTATATGGCTTTTATGATATTGAGGTATGTTACGTCTTATGCTGTGAAGAGTTTTAATCAAGAAAGGATGTAGTTTGCCAAATGCTTTTTCTGTATCTAGTGAGAGGATCATATAGTTCTTGCACTTTCTTTCCTTAATGTAGTATATAACATTGATTGATTTGTGGATGTTGAACTACCCTTGCATCCCAGAAATAAATCCTACTCAGTCATGGTGACTAATGCTTTTAATGTACTGTTGGATCCTATTAGCTAGTATCTTGTTGAGAATTTTTGCATCCATGTTCATGAGATATATTGGTCTATAATTTTCTTTTTTTGTGAGGTCTTTTCCGATTTTGGGATCAAGGTAATGCTGGTCTCATAGAAAGAGTTTGGGAGTTTTCCTTCCATCTCTATTTTTTGAAACAGCTGGTAATAGGTATAATTCTTCTTTAAATGTTTGATAGAATTCCCTTGGGAAGTCATCTGGCCCTCAACTCTTTAAATGTTTGGTAGAATTCTGCTGGGAGACCATCTGATCCTGGACTCTTGTTTTTTTGGAGATTTTTTATTACTGCTTCATTTTCCTTGCTGGTTATGGGTCTGTTCAGGTTTTCAATTTCTTCCTGTTTCAGTTTTGGTAGTTTATAAAACATCTCTAGGAATGCATCCATTTCTTCTAGATTGCCTAATTTGTTGGCTCATAATATGTTCGTATAATTGTATTTCTTTGTTGTTCATTGTTAGATCTTCATTCATGATTTTATTTTTGTCCTTTCTCTTTTCTTTTGGATAAATCTGGTGAGGAGTTTATCAATGTTATTAATTTTTTCAAAGAACCAGATCTGTTTCATTGATCTGTTCTACCGTTTTTTGGTTTCTATTTCATTATTTCTGCTCCAATCTTTAATAATTCTCTTCTTCTGAGTTTAGGCTTTCTTTCCTGTTCTTTCTTACAGCTCCTTTAAGGTGTATGGTTGTGTGTTTGAGACCTTTCTTGTTTCTTAAGAAAAGCTTATATTGCTATATACTTCTCTCTTAGGACTGCCTTCACTGCAACTTAGTGGTTTTGAACACTTGTGTTTTCATTTTCATTTGTTTTCATAATTTTTAAAAGTTCTTCCTTAACTCCCTGGTTGACTCATTCATTCTTTAGTAGGATGCTCTTTAGCCTCCATGTATTTGAGTTTTTTCCAACTTTCCTCTTGTGGTTGAGTTCAAGTTTCAAAGCACTGTGGTCTGAAAATATGCAGGGAATGATCCCCATCTTTTGGTACTGATTGAGACCTGACTTGTGACCCAGTATGTGATCCATTTTGGAGAATGTTCCAAGTGCACTTGAGAAAAATGTGTATTCTGTTGCTTTAGGATGGAATACTCTGAATATGTCTGTGAAGTCCATCTGGTCCAGTGTGTCATTCAAAGCCCTATTTCCTTATTGATCTGCTTAAATGATATGACCATTACTATGAGTGGGGTGTTAATGTCCTCTATTATTACTGTATTATCAATATATTTCTTTAATTTTGTTTTAGTTTGTATAATTGGCTGTTCCTATGTTATGGGAACGAATATTTAAGATTATTATATCTTGTTGGATAGATGCTTTTAGTATGATATAGTGTCCTTCCTCATCTCTTATTACAGTCCTTGATTTAAAATCTACTTTGTCCAATTTAAGGATTGCTGCCCCAGCTTTCTTTTGATACCCATTAGTGTCTTTGGGTCTAAAATGAGTCTCTTGCAGATGACATATTAATGGATCTTGCTTTTTTATCCAGTCTGATACCCTGTCTTTTGATTGGAGCATTTAGCCCATTTAGATTCAGGGTAACTATTGAAAGATAGGAATTTAGGGCATTATCGGTATATTAGGGTATTATCTGTAAAATGACTTTCTGTATATTGTCTCTGTTCCTTTCTGGTCTTTTTTACTTTTGGGCTCTGTCTCTCCTTAAGGGATTCCCTTTAATATTTCTTGTAGGGCTGTTTTAATGATCACAAATTTTATTTTTCTGTTTGTCCTGGAATCTTTTTTTTAATCTCTCCCTCTTCCCTAAATGACAGCCATGTTGGATAAAGTATTCTTGGCTGCATATTTTTTCTCATTTAGCACCCTGAATATATCATGCCAGTCTTTTCTGGCCTGCAAGGTCTCTGTGGACAGGTCTTCTGCCAGTCTAATGTTTCTACCCTTGTAGGTTACAGACCTCTTTTCCTGAGCTGCTTTCAGGATTTTCTCTTTGTCTCCGAAATTAGCAAGTTTCACTTTTATATATGGAGATACTGACCTATTTTTATTGATTTTGAGGGAGTTTCTCTGTGTCCCCTGGAATTGAATGCCTGTTTCCTTCCTCAGATTAGTGAAATTCTCCACTATAATTTGCTCTTATATAAACCTTCTCTTTCCTCTTCTTCTGGGATCCCAATTATTCTAATATTGTTTCACTTTATGGTATGACTTATTTCTCAAATTCTCACTTCATAATCCAGTAGTTGTTTTATCTCTCTTTTTCTCAGCTTCTTTAGTCTTATCATTTTGTCTTCTATATCACTAATTCTCTCTTCTGCCTCATTTATCCCAGCAGTTAGAGCCTCCATTTTTAAAATTGCATCTCATTTAGCCTTTTTAGTTTCAACTCGATCAGATTTCATTTCTTTTATTTCTCCAGAAAGGGATTCTCTGATGTCTTCTATGCTTTTTTCTAGCCCAGCTAGCACCTTTATTATAATTGTTATTCTGAACTCTTTTTTTTTTTAAATTTTTATTTTTTATAAAAAATTTTTTATCCCCAGGGGTACATGTCTGTGAATCGCCAGGTTTACACACTTCACAGCACTAACCATAGCACATACCCTCCCCAATGTCCATTACCCCACCCACCTTTCCCGACCCCCTCCCCCCAGCAACCCTCAGTTTGTTTTGTGAGATTAAGAGTCACTTATGGTTTGTCTCCCTCCCAATCC
>PISX010029085.1:0-20515 GCA_004024625.1 Mellivora capensis | reverse complement strand
GTGGAGCAGACTTTTAAAAGTCCCGATTTAGTGCTCCGTTGCTCCACCGCTTGCCGGGAGCCGGCCCCTCCCCCGCGGTCTATCCTCCCGTTGCTTTCGATTCACTTCTCTGCCAGTCCTACCTTTCAGAAAGTGGTCGATTTCCTGTTTCCAGAATTGCTGTTCTTCCTCTCTTCGATCTCCCGTTGGATTTGTAGGTGTTTGCAATGGTTTGATAAGCTATCTAGCTGATCTCCTGCTACCTGATGTCGTCTCAGCTGCTACTTCTCCGCCATCTTGCTCGTATCCCCTAAATTTTTAAAAAAATTTTGACCTGTTTACCATCAGAACGAGATGTTGAATACAACAAATTTCATAATAACCTTTTAACTTGAACTTTTTTGATACATATACGTGTGTTTTACTTTTGCTTTTCTGTTTTTTTTTAATATTCATATAGAGATAAGCTTCAGGGTAATCCTCTTTGCCCAATCAATACTACCCATATATATAAACCAGTTTTAATCGCCCTTAATCTCGGAAAAGTTGAGTCCTTTAACAATGATATCAATATACACCCAGGAAGAATCAGAATAACTTTCCTGGCACACACTAAGGATTCATAACCACCCTCTCATCTCTTTCTTATGTCTGTTTCTGTGTATTTGTTTCTGTTCTGGTATTATATAAATTTTATACTTGGGGAACATGACCCAAGCTGAAGGCAGAGACTTAACGCCTGAGCCACCTAGGTGCCCCAAGTATTCATCCTTTATGATGGAGACATAATAATCCATTGTATATATGAACTGTATCTTCTTTATCCATTTGTCCATTGAAGGGCATCTTATTTCTTTCCACAGTTTGGTGACTATGGCCATTGCTGCTATGAACATTGGGATACAGATGGCCCTTCTTTTCACTATATCTGTATCTTTGGGGTAAATACCCAGTAGTGCAATTGCAGGGTCATAGGGAAGCTCTATTTTCGATTTCTTAAGGAATTTCCACACTTTTTTCCAGAGTGGCTATACCAACTGTGTTCCCAAAAACATTGTAAGAGGGTTTCCCTTTCTCTATATCCTCTCCAACACTTGTTGTTCACTGTCTTGTTAATTTTGGTCATTCTAACTGGTGACAGGTGGTATCTCAACGTGGTTTTGATTTGAATCTCCCTGATGGTTAGTGATGATGAACATTTTTTTCATGTGTCTGTGAGCCATTTGTATGTCTTCATTAAAGAAGTGTCTGTTCATGTTTTCCGCCCATTTTTTGACATGTTTGTCTGTTTTCTGTCTATTGAGTTTGAGTTCTTCATAGATCTTGGATATCAGCCCCTTGTCTGTTGTGTCATTTGTGAATATCTTCTTCCATTCTGTGGGTTGCCTCTTCATTTTGTTGACGTTTTATTTTGCCATGCAGAAGCTTGAGGGAAGCTTTTGATCTTGATGAAGTCCCAAAAGTTCATTTTCACTTTTGTTTCCTTTATCTCTGGAGACATGTCTTGAAAGAAGATGCTGTGGTAGATGTCAAATAGGTTACTGCCTATGTTCTGCTCTAGGATTCTGATGGATTCCTGCCTCACGTTGAGGTATTTTATCCATTTCGAGTTTATCTTTGTGTATGGTGTAAGAGAATGGTGGAGTTTCATTCTTCTACACATAGCTGTCCAATTTTCCCAGCACCATTTATTGAAGAAACAGTCTTTTTTCCACTGTATATTTCTTCCTGCTTTGTTGAAGATCATTTGACCGTTGAGATGAGGGTCCATGTCTAGGCTCCACTCTGTTCCATTAACCTATATGTCTGTTTTGAAGCAAAGACTTTGAATGACATACTGGATCAGACTGATTTCTTTTTTTTTTTTTAATTTTTATTTATTTATTTAAATTTCTTTTTAGTGTTCCAGAATTCATTGTTTATGCCCCAGAGCTCGATGCAATATGTGCCCTCCTTAATACTTAATACACTTAATACTCCTCAATACTTAATACTTAATACACTTAATACTTAATACACTAGGCTAACCCCACCTCCCATCCCTCTCTGCTCCAAAACCCTCAGTTAGTTCCTCCGAGTCCACAGTATCTCATGGTTCATCTCCCCCTCCAATTTTCCCCAACTCCCTTCTCCTCTCCATCTCCCCATGTCCTCCATGTTATTCCTTATGCTCCACAAATGAGCAAAATCATATGACATTTGACTCTCTGTGCTTGACTTATTTCACTCAGCATAATCTTTCCTTTTTATGTTTTAAAATTTTTATTTAAATTCAGCTCATGTTAACACATAGTGCATTCTTGGTTTCAGAGAGAGAATTCAGTGATTTATCCGTTGCATATAACAGCTAGTGCTCATTCCATCAAGTACGCTCCTTAGTGCCCATCAGCCAGTTACCAACCCCTCCCCCCAACCAGTCCTAGTTTAAACACAAAATTTTTAGTATAATTTCAGGATTTCAATTGGGGAATCTTCATCCTAGAAATCTAGCTTTATTAATTTATTTTTTCTCACAAGACTCTATGCAGAAACTCCTTTAAAAATTATTTTCAGTTAACCAGCATGAAGTACATCATTAGTTTTTTTAAACGTTATTTTATTTTTTCAGTGTTCCAAGATTCATCATTTTTGCACCACACCCAGTGCTCCATGCAATATGTGCCCTCTTCAATACCCACCACTACAATCATCCACTCGCCCTCCCCCTCCCATTCAAAAACATCAGTTTGTTTCTCAGAGTCAACAGTCTTTCATGATTCATCTCCCCCTCCGATTTACCCCAACCCTCTTCTCCTCTCCTCCCAATGTCCTCCGTGTTATTCCTTATGCTCCACAAGTGAAACCATATGATAATTGACTTTCTCTGCTTGACTTATTTCACTCAACAAAATCTCTTCCAGTCCCATCCATGATTGACTTATTTCACTCATCATAATCTCTTCCACTCCCATCCTTTCTGATGGGGGCATAATACTCCATAGTGTATATGGACCACATCTTCTTTATCCATTAGTCTGTTGAAGGGCATCTTGGCTCTTTCCACAGTTTGGTGACTGTGGCCATTTCCCTATGAAAATTGGGGTATAGGTGGCCCTTTTTGTCACTACGTCTGTATCTGTGGAGTAAATACCAATGTTTTTCCTTACTTTTTTTTTTCTTATTTGATATAATTGGCTGATCCCAAATTAGGAGCATAAATATTTATAATTGTAGACCTTCTTCTTGGGTAATCTTATTAAGTATGATACAGCATCTGTTTACAACTCTTTTTTTTAAAGATTTTATTTATTTATTTGACAGATAGATCACAAGAAGGCAGAGAGGCAGGCAGAGAGAGAGGGGGAAGCAGGCTCCCTGCTGAGCAGAGAGCCTGATGTGGGGCTCGATCCCAGAACCCTGGGATCATGACCTGAGCCGAAGGCAGAGGCTTTAACCCACTGAGCCACCCAGGCGCCCCATGTTTATAATTCCTACTAAGGTCTTTGGATTAAAGTATAATTTATAGATATGGGGATTGTTACTCCAGGTGACTTCTGATGTCCATTAGCATCATAAAGCTTCCTCCATCCTCTCACATTAGTCTGGGTGTGTCCTTAGGTCTAAAATGAGTCTCTTGTAGACACCATATGGATGGTTTTTGCTTTTTTTAAAATCCAATCTGATACTCTATGTCTTTTGATTGGAGCATTTAGTTCATTTATATTCAGAATAACTATTGAAAAATATGAATTTATTGCCATTTTATTATCTGTAATGTCCTCGTTTCTGAGATTGTCTCTGTTTCTTACCAGTCTAGGTTACTCTTGCAGTGTCTCTTCACCTACAGGATTCCCCCAAATATATCTTACAGGGATGGCTTTGTGGTCACATATTCTTTCAGTTTCTGTGTGTCCTGGATGCTCTTTATCTGTCCATTCATTCTAAATGACAGTCTTGCTGGATAAAGGATTCTTGGCTGCATGTTTTTCTCATTTGGTAGGCTGAATACATCATGCCAGCTCTTTCTGACCCGCCAGGTTTCTGTGGATAGCTCTGATGACAGTCCAGTTTTCCTACCTCTGTAGGTTAAGAACTCTTGTTTCCAACTGTATACAAGATTTCCTCCTTGTCTTTGAAATTTGCAAGTTTCACTCTTACATGTCAGTGTGTTGATCTATTTTCTTGGATTTTAGGAGGAGACCTCTACCTTTTGGTCATGAATGCCTTTTTCCTTCCCAGATGAGGGATATTCTCATCTATGATTTGCTCAAATATACCTTCTGGCCCTCTCTGTCTTCTCCCTTGGACACTCCAATAATTCCGATATTGTTTCATTTTATAGTATCACAGATATGTTGAATCCTCTCCTCATGGTCCAGCATTAGTAGTTTTTCTCTCTTCTCCTTGGCTTCCTTCCTTTCCACCAACCTGTGTTCTATATGTGTCTTCCTCATTTACTATAGCTGTTAGAGCATCTAATTTAGACTGCCTCTCAGAGCATTTTAAAATTCATTCTGTATCTGTATCTGTGGAGTAAATACAGAAATAAATAAATGCAGAAATAAATTTCTGCACTAAGAGATTCCCGTGGTGTTATGTTTTTTTCAAGCCCAGCTAGTAACTTTGTAGTTATTATCCTGAACCCAGCTCTGACATTTTACATATATCCATATAGATTACATCTGTGGCAGAGAGTTTTATCTCTGGATCATTCTTCTGTTTTGAATTCCTCTCTCTAGTCATTTTACCCAAGGAAGAATGTATGAATGAGTGAACAAAACCACAAATATTGACCCAAACTAAAGTGAAATACACACTGGACAAATCTGAAGAGGTCAGAACCAAACTAACAAAAATGTGGGTATGGAAGTGGGAATATAATATCCCGGCTGGACAAAACAGTGTGATTCAGTTGGTCCTGAGTGTATTTTGGTCTGTGTGTTAGAAGATACTAAATCCCGAAATTTCTATGAAAGCAAAACTTATATTATGCAAAAATAAAATTGAATACAGTGAAATTAAGCCAAAAATGAAGACTATATTTTCAAAAAAGTAAGTGTACATAATTCTAGTTAAAAAAGACTTAAAAACAGAGTTGTTTAAATAAGAGGACACGTACTGCATAGAGCACTGGGTGTGGTCCATAAACAATGAATATAGGAACACTGAAAAAAATAATAAAATAAAATAAGAAAGTCTTTGAAAAGTGAAAAAGGGAAAAGAAAAGGAACATATATATTTTAAACTGAAATAGCAATGAATCATGAGAAACAATCTTGAATTCTATATAGAATTCACTCCTACAGCTGGAGTTGTGCAGTGCTCAGTGCTCTGTACACATGGGGTTCCGTGTTCTTCCACCTGTTCTGGGGAGGGGTCTGATGCACTGATTCCCAGGTGTATCTGTGTCAGTGGAGTTGTACCACCCCTTGCCAGGGTTAGGGGTCAGTGTAAGATGTTTTTCGTTTTTCTATGTGGCCTTTGGAATTTGAGTCTCTTTAGAGGATGAGAGTAAAATGGCCCTATTGTGATCTCTAGACCAGAAGCAGAAAGATCCTAGCCCTTTTCTTCAGTAAACACTCAGGAATAAGAGGCCTTCCCTTTTGTATGTGCCACCATCTACAG
Source organism: Mellivora capensis (assembly GCA_004024625.1). NCBI lineage: Eukaryota > Metazoa > Chordata > Mammalia > Carnivora > Mustelidae > Mellivora > Mellivora capensis. The sequence goes on along the minus strand of PISX010029085.1, from coordinate 14,932 downwards.
ACTCCTGTGGTGTGCACTTGCACCCATCCTCCTGGGTAGGTGGAGGGTCATGCCTTTCTGTCCTTTTTAGGATTCCCCCATGCACAGTGGTCTCCTGGTCATGTGCAATCCCGAGCCATTCCTCCCGGGGGTTGTTGGTGGACCACGTTTTTTGGCGTTTGCATCACACCTCCCTCACACAGAGCTGCAGCAGAGCCTGCAGTGTTCGGGGTTTATAGAGAAGTGAGCTGAGAGCCTGTCAAAAGTTCTGAGACAACCAATTTCCCCACTCCAGTGCTGAGGAACTCTGCGGGTTCAGGCATTCCCGTTTTGTCTGTGTCTCCGTGATCCTGAGACCACACAGTCCCACCTAAGATTCTGCCTCCACTTCACCAAAGAGCACCTTTTAGGTAGGAATGCTTCTCACTGGAGAAGATATCTAAAGGGTCTGTTTTCCCTCCAGGGCTATATCACATACGTTGGTTGGGTTTCTGAGGCTCCTTCCCCTGATGTTTATCTTCTGATATATCTCCTCTGTTTCACTTCTCGGCACTCCTTCCTTGAAAAAGTAGTTCTTTTTCTATTTGTAGAATTCCGGCATTTCTTTTCTTATGTCTCGGGTTGAATTCATAGGTGTTGAGAGTGATTAATTATCTAGCTAAATTCAAGGAAGCAGATGAAATGAGGTCTCCTACTCTTTCACCTTCTTGCTTCATCAGTGGATATAAGAATTCTTGATTGTACATCATAATAGTTCTGTTACAGCTTATTTTTTTATTTTTTTATTTTTTTATTAGCATATAATGTCTTATGTACCCCAGGGGTACAGGTCTGTGAATCGCCAGGTTTCCACACTTCACAGCACTCACCATAACACGTACCTTCCCCAATGACCATAAACCACCCCACCCTATCCCTATCCTCCTCCCCCTAGTCACCCTCAGTTTGTTTTGTGAGATTAAGAGGCTCTTATGGTTTGTCTCCCTCCCAATCCCAGCTTCTTTCATTTATTCTTTTCCTACCCCCCAAACCGCCCACGTTGCTTTCTACTTCCTCATATCAGGGAGATCATATGATAATTGTTTTTCTCTGATTGACTTATTTCTCTAAGCATAATGCCCTCTAGTTCCATCCATGTCGTCGCAAATGGCAAGATTTCATTTCTTTTGATGGCTGTATAGTATTCCATTGTGTATATATACCACTTCTTCTTTATCCATTCATCTGTTGATGGACATCTAGGTTCCTTTCATTGTTTGGCTATTGTGCACATTGCTGCTATAAACACTCGGGTGTACGTGCCCCTTGGGATCACTACATTTGTATCTTTAGGGTAAATACCCAGTAGTGCAATTGCTGGATCATAGGGTAGCTCTATTTTCAACTCTTTGAGGAACTTCCATGCTGTTTTCCAGAGTGGCTGCACCAGCTTGCATTGCCAGCAACAGTGTAGGAGGGTTCCCTTTCTCCACATCCTCACCGGCATCTGTCATTCCCTGATTTGTTAATTTTAGCCATTCTGACTGGCGTGAGGTGGTATCTCATTGTAGTTTTGATTTGTATTTCCCTAGTGCTGAGTGATGTCTAGCACTTTCACATGTGTCTGTTGGCCATCTGGATGTCATCTTTGCAGAAATGTCTGTTGATGTGTTCTTCCCATTTCTTGACTGGATTATTTGGTCTTTGGGTGTTGAGTTTGAAAAGTTCTTTATAGATTTTAGATACTAGCCCCTTATCGGATATGTCCTTTGAAAATATCTTCTCCCATTCTGTCAGTTGTATTTTGGTTTTGTTAACTGTTTCCTTTGTTGTGACAAAGCTTTTGATCTTGAAGTCCCAGTAGTTCATTTTTGCCCTTTCTTCCCTTGCCTTTGGTGATGTTCCTAGGAATAAGTTGCTGCGGCTGAGGTAGATGAGGTTGCTGCCTGTGTTCTCCTCAAGGATTTTGATGGATTCTTTTCTCACATTGAGGTTCTTCATCCATTTTGAGTCAATCTTTGTGTGTGGTGTAAGGAAATGGTCCAGTTTAATTTTTCTGCATGTGGCTGTCCAATTTTCCCAACACCATTTGTTGAAGAGACTGCCCTTTTTCTACTGGATATTCTTTCCTTGTCAAAGATTAGTTGACCATAAAGTTGAGGGTCTATTTCTGGGCTCTCCATTCTGTTCCATTGATCCATGTGTCTGTTTCTGTGCCAGTACCATACTGTATTGATGATTACAGCTGTGTAATAGAGCTTGGAGTCTGGAATTGTGATGCCATCAGCTTTGGCTTTCTTTTTCAACATTCCTCTGGGTATTCGAGGTCTTTTCTGGTTCCATATAAATTTTAGGATTATTTGTTTCAGTTCTTTGAAAAAAATGTATGGGACTTTTATAGGGATTGCATTAAATGTGTAGATTGCTATATGTAGCGTAGACGTTTTCACAATATTTGGTCTTCCAATCCATGAGCATGGAAAATTTTTCCATTTCTTTGTGTCTTCCTCAATTTCTTTCCTGAGTACTTTATAGTTTCCTGAGTATAGAATTTTTCCCTCTTTGGTTAGGTTTATTCCTAGGTATCCTATGGTTTTGGGTGAATTGTAAATGGAATTGACTCCTTAATTTCTCTTTCTTCTGTCTTGTTGTTGGTGTATCTAAATGCAACTGATTTCAGTGCTTTGATTTATATCCTGACACTTTACTGAATTCCTGTACAGGTTCTAGCAGATTTGGACTGGAGTCTTTTGGGTTTTCCACATAAAGTATCATAACATCTGCAAAGAGTGATAGTTTGACTTCTTCTTTGCCAAATTGGATGCCTTTAATTTCTTTTTGTTGTCCCATAGCTGAGGCTAGGACTTCCATTACTATGTTGAATAGCAGTGGTGATAGTGGACATCCCTGCCATGTTCCTGACCTTAGCAGAAAAGCTCCCAGTTTTTCTCCAATGAGAGTGATATTTGCAGTGAGTTTTTCATAGGTGGCTTTGATAATATTGAGGTATATGCCCTCTATCCCTACACTTTCAGAATTTTGATCAAGAAAGGATGCGGTACTTTGTCAAATGCATTTTCAGCATCTACTGAGAGTATCATATGGTTCTTGTTATTTCTTTTATTAATGTATTGTATCACATTGTTTGATTTGCAGATGCTAAACCAACCTTGCAGCCCTAGAATAAATCCCACTAGGTTGTGGTGAATAATCCTTTTAATGTACTATTGGATCCTATTGGCTAGTATTTTGGTGAGAATTTTTGCATCTGTGTTCATCAAGGATATTGGTCTGTAATTTTCTTTTTTGATAGGGTCTTTGATTTTGGGATCAAGGTAATCCTGGCTTCATAAAATGAGTTTGGAATTTTTCTTTCTATTTTTATTTTTTTGGAAAAGTTTCAGGAGAATAGGAGTAATTCTTTAAATGCTTGGTAGAATTACCCTGGGAAGCTGCCTGGCCCTGGACTGTTGTTTGTTGGGAGATTTTTGATGACTGCTTCCATCTCTTTATAGGTTATGAGTCTGTTCATATTTTCTGTTTCTTCCAGTTGTGGTAGCTTATTAGTTTAGTTTATCAGTTTATTAGCCAGTTGTGGTAGTTTATATGTCTCTAGGAATGCATCCATTTCTTCCAGATTGTCAAATTTGCTGGCATATAGTTTCTCATAATGTTTTCTTAAAATTGGTTGTATTTCTTCAGTGTTGGTTGTGATCTCTCCTCTTTCATTCATGATTTTATTTATTTGGGTCATTTCTCTTTTCTTCTTGATAAGTCTGGCCAGGGGTTTATTAGTCTCATTAATTCTTTCAAAGAAGCAGCTCCTAGTTTTGTTGATTTGTTCTACTTTGTTGTTGTTGTTGTTGTTTGTTTCTATTTCATGATTTTTCCTCTGATCTTTATTATTTCTCTTCTCCTGCTGGGTTTAGAATTTCTTTGCTGGTCTTTCTCCAGCTCCTTTAGGTGTAGGGTTATGTTGTGTACTTGAGAGCTTGCTTCTTGAGAAAGCCTTGTATGGCAATATACTTTCTTCCCAGGACTGCCTTCACTGTGTCCCACAGATTTTGAACAGTTGTGTTTTCATTACCATTTGTTTCCATGATTTTTTTCAATTCTTCTTTAATTTCCTGGTTGACCCATTCATTCTTCAGAGGATGCTCTTTAGACTCCATGTATTTGGGTCCTTTCCAAATTTCCTCTTGTGATTGAGTTCTAGCTTCAGAGCATTGTGGTCTGAAAATATGCAGGGAATGATCCCAATCTTTTGGTACCGGTTGAGATCTGATTTATGACCCAGCATGTGATCTATTCTGGAGAATGTTCCATGTGCCCTAGAGAAGAATATGTATTCTGTTGCTTTGGAATGGAATGTTCTGAATATATCTGTGATGTCCATCTGGTCCAGTGTGTCATTAAGGCCTTTATTTCCTTGTTGATCTTTTGCTTGGATCATCTCTCCATTTCAGTGATGGGAGTGTTAAAACCCCTACTATTATTGTATTATGGTCAATGTGTTTATTTGATTTTTATTATTAATTTGTTTATACAGTTGGCTTCTCCCTTGTTAGTGCATGGTAAAATTGTAAGACCTTCTTGTTGGATAGACCCTTTGAGTATAATAGTGTCCTTCCTCATCTCCTATTATAGCCTTTCACTTAAAATCTAATTGATCTGATATAAGGATTGCCACCCCAGCTTTCTTTTGATGTCCATTAGCATGGTAAATTGTTTCCCACTCCCTCACTTAAATCTGGGGGTGACTTTGGGTCTAAAATGAGTTTCTTGTAGGCAGCCTATTGAGTTTTTTATCCATTTTGATACCTTGTGTCTTTTAATTGGGACATTTAGCCCTTTTACATTCAGGGTAACTATTGAGAGGTATGAATTTAGTACCACTGAACTGACTGTAAGGTTCCTATTACTGTATATTGTCTCTGTTCCTTTCTGGTCTACTACCTTTAGGCTCTCTCTTTGCTTAGAGGACCCCTTTCGATATTTCCTGTAGAGCTGGTTTGGTGTTTACAAATTCTTTTTTTTTTTTTTTTTTTTTGGTCCTGGAAGCATTCTATCTCTCCTTCTATTTTCAATGATAGCCTAGCTCGATATAGTATTCTTGGCTGCAAGTTTTTCTCGTTTAGTTCTCTGAATATATAATGCCAGTTCTTTCTGGCCTGCCAGGTCTCTGTGGATAAGTCTGCTGCCAATTTAATATTTCTACCATTGTATGTTACAGACTTCTTGTCCCGGGATGCTTCCAGGATTTTCTCATTGTCACTAAGACTAGTAAGTTTTACTATTAGATGACGGGGTGTGGACATATTCTTATTGATTTTGAGAGGGGTTCTCTGCTCCTCCTGAATTTTGATGTTTGTTCCCTTTGCCATATTAGGGAAATTCTCTACAATAATTTGTTCCAGTATACCTTCTGCTCCCCTCTCTCTTTCTTCTTCTTCTGGAATCCCAATTATTCTAATATTGTTTCATCTTGTGGTATCACTTATCTCTCGAATTCTCCCCTTGAGGTCCAGTACTTGTTTGTCTCTCTTTTGCTCAGCTTTTTTCTCCATTGTTTGGTCTTCTATATCATTAATTCTCTCTTCTGCCCCATTTATCCTAGCAGTAAGAGCCTCTGTTTTCTTATTACACTTCATTAAAAGCTTTTTTAAATTTCCGCTTGGTTAGATTTTAGTTCCTTTATTTCTCCAGAAAGGTCTTTTATTTCTCCAGACAGGGTTTCTCTAATATCTTCCATGCTTTTTTAGAGCCCAGCTAGTCATTGAATCGTCATTATGAACTATAAATCTGACATATCACCAACATCCGTATTGATTAGGCCCCTGTCCTTCAGTACTGCCTCTTATCCTTTTTTTTTGTTGTGAGTTTTTCTGCCTTATCATTTTATCCAGATAAGAATATATGAATGAGAAACGAAAATACTAAAAAGGTAACAAAGACCCCAGAAAAATGTGCATTAACCAAATCAGAAGACACCTTAAATCATGGAGAGAAGAAAGGAGGTAAAAAGAAGTTTAATAAAAGTCAAGAAAAAAAGAAAAGATAAAAATAAAAAAAAATATTTATTAGACTGGTGAATAGAACAGAGCCACCCACTTATTTGGGGAGTATTTTAGTCTCTTAGAAGAAATTACTTTCCAAAATTTAAAAAATTAAAAACAAAGAAAAACAAAGAAAAAGGGAAAAAAAGAGGAAAAAATTAAAAAATGAAAATATATATGTTATATCAGTGAATAGAATAGGGTCACCCACTTAATGTTGTGAGTATTTTGGTCTCTTAGAAGAAACTATCTTCCAAAGTTTTAAAGAAAGACACACACACACACACACACACACACACACATATATATATATATACACAAACATATGTGTAACATATTTATATACATATAAATATGGGTACTATTTATAAATTTATAAATATTTATATATCATATATTATAATATTTATAATACATATAAAATATTTATAATATTTATAAATATGGGTAATATATAAATATGGGTTAAATATATATACACACACAAAAATATGGGTAAACACAATGAAGGGGTGGAATATGACTGTAAGGCTGAAAATTTTAAAAAATTCTAAAAAAGGCATTGATAAGATAGGTTGGTTGGGAAAAGAAAGAAAAAGAAACGAAGAGTATTTGCTCAAGCTGGAGACTCAAACAAAGCCCTGTGCTAGATTTAGGGTATATTCTGATCTATTAGAAGAAGTTGTATCCCAAAATTTCTAATAAGAAAAAACCCCATATGTATACAAAAAATAAGGTTAGATAAAATGAAGGATAAAATATGACTATAATAATGAAGGTTCAAAAAGATTTTATTAAGAAAGACATTGTTAAGATAAACTAGTTAAAAAACGTTAAAAGAGGAAAGAGTAAAATTAAAAAATATTAGAATAAGAAAAAAATAAAATTAAAAAAATTAATTAAATTTGCAAGACTAATGAATCATGGGGAGAGAGCCATGAATTCCATGCTTTGCTTTCCCCTCCTCTAGAATTCCACTGTTCTCCTTGATCAGTGAGCTTGGTCTTGGCTGGATGTTCTTGCTGTTCTTCTGGGGGATGGGCCTGTTGTAGTGATTCTCAAGTGTCTTTGCCCGAGGCAGAATTGCACTGCCCTTACCAGGGGTCAGGCTAACTATTCTGCTCAGGTTCACTTTCGGGAGCTTTTGTTCCCTGAACACCTTCCGTAGAGCTCTGGAGGACAGGAATGAAAATGGTGGCCTCCCGATCTCTGGCCCAGAGGATCCAAGAGTTTGCAATCCCCTCCTCAGTGCACCCTCAGAGAAAAGCGGTTAATCACTCCCGTCTCCCTGGTCTCCAGCCCACCCTCCAAGCTCACCTGGCCTGTGACCTAATGTTTCTGTCTCTGGCACTCAGCCCCATTTGGAGTCTCCATACCCAGCAGATCCCTGCTGCTTTTCCAGGGGGTGTCTTCCCGGATCTGCCACTTGTGGGTTCCTTGCTCAAGGAGCAGTGATCTGATTGTGCCACAGATCACAGTTTTCGGAAACTCCGAGCTGAGAGATCACTCCTTGGCTCTGTCTCCGTAACCAGCTTCCCTTCTCTAATACCAGTGAGCTCTGTGACACTCAGACACCCCTGATCCTCCTGTGACCCCATGGGACCTGAGACCACGCTGTCCCCATGAAGGCTCCCCCCCTCTTAGACTCTGGAGTGATGTCCCTCAGTGGAGCAGACTTTTAAAAGTTCTGATTTTGTACTCCATTGCTCCTCCACTTGCTGGGAGCCGGCCCCTCCCCCTGCTGTCCATCTTCCCTTTTCCTTGGATTCTCTTCTCTGCACGTCCTACCTTTCAGAAAGTGGTAGATTTTGTTTCTAGAATCACTGCTCTTCTTCTCTTCAATCTTCTGTTGTTTTTGTAGGTGTTGGGATTGATTTGATAACTGTCTAACTGAACTCTTGTGACCTGATGTCGTCTCAGACTGCTCTTCTTCCACCATCTTGACTCGATTTTACATTATTTTAAAAGACACCAGAGTGGCATCATATCATTATGAACACATAAAATAGAAAGTCCATAATTGTCATTGTTTTTAAAACCATATTTTCATGATGAAAGAATATTCTGGTGTCAACTTTGGGTTGACACCCAAGTAAGGGTATGTGTCAGTTTTTTTATTTATAAACTCAGCTTCCACTAGGGTAGTGATGGCTCCTGTAGATATTGGTTGTTGTGCAATTTTGTCTAAGCTCTGGAGCACATATTCCCCCATAACAGCCCATGAAATACGCCTTTGCAACCTAAATAATTACATAAGCAGGATCACATCTTTAAATGGAGAGGATGTAAATAAGGTCATTTGTGTTATTTAGCATCCTGCAATGACTGAATCAATGAAGGCTCAGGGGTACCTGAACCATTTCCCCAGAGTGAGAGGTTATAAGAGAAATTGTGACTCAGAGGCAGGAAAACAGTGGAGCCCTAAGCATGGGTTTGTTCACAGCAATGGACACTACAGTGCCCTACAGGAACCTGCCACTTCCCAGACTCTCTCTGCACCTGCATCTGGGGCTGAGACTCGTGGTGAGAGAGTCCTGAGGGGCCCAAGTAACCAGATTCCTATTCCCTTCCAGAGCTTGCTGCTTCTACTACCTGCCATCACAAGGTCTTACTTCCCAGGGTGTCCTGAGCTCTGGGATGTGCACAGAAATATTGTTCCCAGAGTGGCTGCACCAGGTGGAATTCCCACCAACAGTGCAAGAGGGTTCCCCTTTTGCCACATCCTTGCCAACATTTGTTGTTTCCTGTCTTGTCATTTTAGCCATTCCCACCTGTGTGAAGTCATATCATATTGTGGTTTTGATTTGTATTTCCCTGATGCTGAATGATGTGGAATATTTTTTTCCTGTGTCTTTTGGCCATTTGTATGTCTTATTTTTTTAATATTTTATTTATTTATTTGACAGAAAGAGTGAGATCACAAGTAGGCAGAGAGGCAGGCAGAGAGAGAGAGGGGGAAGCCGGCTCCCTGCTGAGCAGAGAGCCTGATGTGGGGCTCGATCCCAGGACCCTGAGATCATGACCTGAGCTGAAGGCAGAGGCTTAACCCACTGCGCCACCCAGGTGTTCCCATTTGTATGTCTTCTTTAGAAAAAAATATTTGTTCTTGTTTCTCCCCATTCCTTGACTGGATTAACTGATTTTTGCATGTTAAGTTTGGTAAGTTCTTTGTAGGTTTTAGGTATTAATCCTTCTTTTATTAAGTTCAATTATCTAACATACAGTACATCATTAGTTTTTTTTACATCATTAGTTTTTGATGTAGTGTTCAATAATTAACTAGTTGGATTAACACCCAATTCCCATTATATCATGTGCCCTCCTTAATATCCATCACCCTCTTACCCGATCTCTCCATCTCCTTCCCTTCTGAACCCTCAACATGTTACTCCATGTCCAGAATCTCTTATGGATTGTCTCGCTCTCTGATTTCTACCCATTCAGTTTTCCATCACTTCCCCGATTGCCCTTTGCACTATTCCTTATATTCCACATATGAGTGATACCATGCTATAGTTTTCTTTCTCTGACTGACTCATTTGACTTAGAATAACACCCTTCGGTTCCATTCATTTTGATGCAAATGTTGGTATTCATCCTTTCTGGAGGCTGGGCAATATTCCGTTGTATATATGAACCTCATCTTCTTTATCCATTCCTCTGTTGAAGGACATCTGAGCTCCTGACACCGTTTGGCTATTGTAGACATCGCTGCTGTGAACATTGGGGTGCGTGTGCCTCTTCTTTTCACTACATCTGTACTGTGGGGTAAATACCTAGTAGTGGAATTGCTGGGTTTTAGGGTATGCCTATTTTTAAAGGCTTTAAACTCCATACTGTTTTCCAGAGTAGCTGTACCAGCTGGCATTCCCAGTAACAGTGCAAGAGGTTTACACGTTCATTGCATCCTTGCCAACCAATGTTTCCTGACTCAATAATTTTAGCCATTTTGACTAGGGTGAGGTGATACCTTATCGTGGTTTTGTTTTCTTTTCCCTTGATGCCAAGTGATATTGAACCGTTTTTCTTGCACTGGCTAGTCATTTGTCTATCTTTTTTCTAAAGATTTTATTTATTTATTTGACAGATAGAGAACACAAGTAGGCAGAGAGGCAGGCAAGAGAGAGAGGAGGAAGCAGGCGCCCTGCTGAGAAGGAAGCCTGATGTGGGGCTTGATCCCAGGTCCTGGGATCACGACCTGAGCCAAAGGCAGAGGCTTTAACCCACTGAGCCACCCTGGCGCCACTCATTACTCTGTCTTTTGTGTAGAAATATCTACTTTGTATTCTACCCATTCTGAGTGGATTATTTAGGTATTTTGAGGTGTTGAGCTTGATAAGTTCTTTATAGATCTCGGATACTGACCCTTTATCTTATAAGACATGTTCAAAAAGCTTCTTCTCACTCTGCAGGTTGCCTTTAGGTTTGTTGACAGTTTCTTTTGGTAGGTAGAAGCTTTTTATTTTGATGAAGTCCCAATGGTTCATTGTTCCTTTTCTTCATCTTGCTTCTGGAAATGTGTCTTGCAAGAAGTCCCTGTGGCTGAGGTCAAGCAGGTTGTTGCTTGCATTCTTCTCTAGGATTTTGATGAATTCTTGACTCACATTTTGGTTTTTCATCCATTTTGAGTTCATATTTGTGTATGGTGTAAGAGAATGGTCCAGTTTCATTCTTCTGCATGTTATCAAACTTTCCCAAAACCATTTATTGAAGGGTCTGTCTTTTTCCATTGGATATTTTTTCCTGCTTTATCAAGAATGGAATAAACATGGTATTTTTTTATTTCTTTATGTCTTTCTCAATTTATTTCATATGTGTTCTATAGTTTCTAGAGTACAGAACCTTTACCTCTTTGTTTAGGTTTATTTCTAGGTATTTGTGTGTGTGTGTGTGTGTGTGTGTGTGTGTGTGCAATTGTCAAGGGGATCAATTGCATGATTTCCCTCTTATGCCTCATTGTTAGTGTATAGAAATGCAGTTGACTTCTGTTCATTGATTGCATATCCCGTCACTTTGCTGAATTGCTGTATCAGTTCTAGCATTTTTTTTTTTATTTTGCCAGAAGTCTTTGGGATTTCTATATTGAGTTTCATGTTATCTGTGAAGCATGAAAGTTTGATTTCTACTTTCCCAGTTTGGATGCCTTTTATTTCCTTTTGTTGTCTGATTGCTGAGGCTAGACTTCCAGTACTTCATTGAAAAACACTGGTGAGAGTGGACATCCCTGTCATGTTCTAGATATTAGGGGACCAACCCCATCATTTCCTGCTTACAAGGGGCTAATTTTAGGAATAAAGACGCCTTAAGTTTGAAAGTAAGGGGATGGAGAATTATTGATTATTCCAGTGGACATCAAAAGAAAGCTGGGATAGCCTTCCTTATATCAGACAAATAGTATTTAATGCAATGACAGTAATGAGAGATGAAAAAGGGCACTATATCATAACAACAGTGTTTAGCCAGCAAGAAGTTCTAAGAATTGTAGACATTTATGGTCCTAACATTGGAGCATTCAAGTATATAAATAATATCAAAATATGTCAAATCATCATGTTATACACTTTAAATACATGTAATTTTATTTGTCAAATAATAGAGGGTATTTAGAGATGACAATTCCTGGCACTGCAAAAAGTTGAAAATGTTCATAATTCACCTGAAAGATGACCTATCTTAAGAATAAGATAGAATGGGACCATGAGAGACTATGGATTCTGAAAAACAACCTGAGGGTTTTGAAGGGGCGGGGGGTGGGAGGTTGGGGGAGCCAGGTGGTGGGTATTGTGGAGGGCACGCATTGCATGGAGCACTGGGTGTGGTGTAAAACTATGAACTCTGTAACGCTGAAAAGAAATAAAAAAAAAGAATAAGATAGAATGAGTCAATCAGAGAAAGACAATTATCATGTGGTTTTACTCATAAGTGGAATTTAAGAAACAAAAGAAATTATCATAGGGGAAGGGAGGGAAAACTAAAATAAGAAAAAATGAGAGGGGGGAACCATAAGAGACTCTTAACAATAGGAAAGAAACTGAGGGTTACTAAATGTTGCTGGGTGATCAGCATTAAGGAGGGTTCATGATGTACTGAGCACTGGGTGTTATACGCAAATGATGAATCTCTGAATTCTACCTCAGAAACTAAAGATACACTGTATGTTAACTAATTGAGTTTAAATAAATTAATAAAAAAGGAAAAATGCAGAAACACATTGATAATAATACAATAATAGTAGCGATATTTAACACCCCACTCACAGCAGTGGACAGATCATCTAAACAAAGATCTGAACAGATCAAGGAAACAAGGACTTTCTATTATTATGTTCAGTCAATTATGGTACATCATTAATTTTTGATGCAGTGTTCAATGACTCATTAGTTGTGTATAACACCCAGTGCTCATTGTTAGGGTACGGAGTTGACCACCCCTCAAATCGACAGAGAACACTCCCGATAATGCAAGTCACACAGTGAGGTTTATTTCCAGCTAGCTGGGGTCCAAGAATTTGCCTGGCACAGCGGGTTTCAACAAGGACCCCCAGCACTCAAAACCAAGGGTTTATATAGCATTTTGAAAGCACTTAACACACAGTAATTTTCCATCACTTCAGAGACCCTATATACTTTTGGCTTGTGCCCCCATGGTGGTTTAATAAGATAAGCCCTTTTCAACATCTGGTCCCCGTGACACAACCGCCTAGCTGTCCTGGTGGTTTAATTTGATTAGCTGCTGCTGGGGTATTGCAGGGTGGGGTACTTTCTTGGAACTAAAGCAGTGTGGGTGTCCCTAGAACTAAAGTAAAGTAGGGGAAAGTTCAGCCCTTGGGCCTGAGATGGCTGCCCAAGCTAAGATGGCTGTACTTATGCTGAGGCTAAACCTGAGGTGGAATGGCCTTAATTTTTCTCAGTCTCCACATTTTCCCCTCTCAGAGGAACCTAAGGAAGGATCCAATCATGGGTCCAGGTTAATCTCAGCAACAGGGTCCAGTGGTTGGTGGGGATTGTTTCTAGCATGAAGAGGAAATAGCATAAGCAACATTAGTGGGGTAAGGGAGAACAGCGCAGTCTTAGCTTTAGGAGATTGTCCTTGTCTGGTTGGTTTTTCCATTCTGGAACAAAGTCCTTGAGAACAGCGTGTGGGTCAGCTGGTCAGATGTAGGTGTAGTGGACACAGGGAGTAATCCCATTGACCTTGAGAGCAGTGGGAGTGGTCAGGATCACGATGTAGGGTCCCTTCCAGCGTGGTTGAAGTGTCAGTTCGTAGAGACGTCAGGCCATCTCCACAAACCGGGATATCCACAGCCTGCAGTAGCCCACCATCCCAAGAAACTCCCTCGTGGAGATCAAAGCCTAAATAAGTGGCGTGGCTCTGACAAAGCTGTGCTTTTGTTGCTGACACCTGATATACTTTTCCTGCAGAGTCTGTAAGAGAGCTCTCATCCCCTGCAGGCATGACTCAGTCCTCAGCAGCTATTTCCATTATTCCCACCATCCCAATCAGATTCTTCCCTTCAAATCTTTCAATTTTCTGAAGTTTCCTCCTTATATCTGGGGCTGACTGACTGGCAAAAGCAAGATCGTCTAAACCAGCTATCATGCAACTTCTCTGAAGTTTACCTCAAGTTGTCTAGCTTAGGTAAACAAACATTTAAAGACAATCAAATCTAGAATTTAACATCCATAAAGGTGTGTTATTAAAACTCAATTTTTCTCTCTAAAATAACCCTCATTTCCAGAGATAGCCACATCAGGACTAATTAATTTGAAAAACAAGTCCAGTTTTAACAAACTTGGCCTAATTATTTACATAAGCTCAGCAAGAACAGTAAGTGATCATATAGATCTTTTAAAATCTGCTTTGCTGGAAATTTTTATAAGGAATCCCTAGGTTGGACTTTTAGTAACCTCTCCAGGACAGAAGCCAAACCACGTAGTTGCCATCAGACATGCCTGCAATACCTGTCGATTTGTGCAAACTCCTCTTCTTGAGTTGCCCAAAGTTCCTGAGATTCCTGCCCCTGCCAGGAAGTGACATTCTTTACTCACCTGGTGACGCTTCTGGGAACTCTGTAAGCAAGGTATCAGGTCAACAGTTTCAAAGGGCTTTATGGCTCCAGGTTTTATAAAGTCAACCTTAGTTCCTTTATGCTGTCTGGTCATATCTGAGTCTATGTATGTCTTTCTCAAATATGACATTCCAGTCAAAGCCTTGATAAAATAACCAGTGTTTCCAATGGTGTCCTGTTACAAGGAGAACAGATTCTTATTGAACTTATGCAAATGACTGATTGCTACTGAGACCTTAGGAGGGTTCAGGTAGAGAGAAAGGTTGAATGCTTTGATTTGTTTGCAAATAAATATTTTTACATCTCTGTAAGTTACAGATAAGCAAAATTTTCCTTAGTGTGTAAGAGCAAACATTAGAGAATGAGCAATGTTAAAAATAAGACAAAACATTAAGGGGCACAACACTATAATCTTTTAGTTCATTTAGTCCCATGTTACTAATTCTGGTTTAGTTTGAATGCAGCTTTAGTTAGTCCTGGAAATTCTTACCCATTTTAGTTCCAGGATTTTAACATCAAAGACCTGTATTTGTCCTGAAAGTCTCCTATATGAATTTCCTTTAGGGCGGAATCCATCTTACAAGAGAATTAAAACAATTACAAATAACAAAAACTTAGAATAGATATGGTTAAGTATCAAGTGATGACCCTTATCAAAACATTAAAACTTTAGGAAATGTATAGAACCTCTAGAGTAGTTACAGCATTTACCCAAATGTAACCCAAGGTTTATCATTGGTTTAGCAGTACTCCCGGTATAACTTAGCATATCAAGGAAAAAGCCTTATAAGTCAAAGAGATCTCGTTTACAATTTTGGGTGGACAAAAAGAAAACCATTTATTTTTTTTT
>PISX010029084.1:0-20567 GCA_004024625.1 Mellivora capensis | reverse complement strand
GTTGATTTGTTCTATTGTTTTTTTGGTTTCTATTTCGTTGATTTCTGCTCTGATCTTTATGATTTCTCTTCTCCTGCTGGGTTTAGGCTTTCTTTCTTGTTCTTTCTCCAGCTCCTTTAGATGTAGGGTTAAGTTGTGTATTTGAGACCTTTCTTGTTTCTTGAGAAAGGCTTGTACCGCTATATATTTTCCTCTCAGATGAATGGATAAAGAAGATGTGGTATATATACACGATGGAATACTATGCAGCCATCAAAAGAAATGAAATCTTGCCATTCGCAACGACGTGGATGGAACTAGAGGTATCATGCTTAGTGAAATAAGTCAATCAGAGAAAGACAACTATCATATGATATCCCTGATATGAGGAAGTGGAGAGGCAACATGGGGGACTAGGGGGGCAGAAAAAGAAGAAAAGAAACAAGATGGGATTGGGAGGGAGACAAACCATAAGTGACTCTTTATCTCACAAAACAAACTGAGGGTTGCTGGGGGGAGGGGGTCGGGAAAGGTGGGTGGGGTAATGGACATTGGGGAGGGTATGTGCTATGGTTAGTGCTGTGAAGTGTGTAAACCTGGCGATTCACAGACATGTACCCCTGGGGATAAAAATTTGTTTATAAAAAATAAAAATTAAAAAAAAAAAATGAGCTATTAAGACTCAAAAAAAAAAAAGTTTTGTTTAGAGTATATACAGTCATTCACTTTAATATGAAGTTGAAAAAATATAAGAGGTTTCTTCTTCTTTTGAAGGAAGGTTTACAAAGGCAGTTAAATAATCTTTATTTTGAAGTGATTATAGATTGACAGGAAGTCACAAAGAGATGTATAGGAGGTACTCAGTCTCCCCCGGTGGTAACATCCAACAAAATTATGGCACAGTATCAAACCCAGGAAATCAACACTTTTGCAATCCACAGAGCTGATTCCAACTATGTGGATTTTATTCTTGTGTAGGAAAGTCAGTATTCTAATTCCACAGTGATATACTGCATTTAAAATAAAGGACAGAAAGGCTCATTGGCCATGCCCAACTTGGGTGAGTACCTATGATTGAGCCTGAATGTTTCCCATACCTTTAATTCTACCCTTGCCACACTCCAGGTTCAACCCTTTCTCTCATCCTTTTGTCTCATTTTGCTTCAATTTTTATTTTTACAAAATTTCAGATTCTTGTAAAAGTTGTAAGAATTGCACAAAGAATTCTCATATACCCTTTCCCCAGATGCCTCAAACATTAATATTTTACTATATTTGCTTTATCTATCCCTCCTTTACCTCTTTCTCCATCTCCACACACACATGCACACATGCATGCAGGCACACACATTTTACCCATTTCCTCCTAAATACTTCAGTGTTTGTTTCAAAGCAGACATTGGGTTTTTTTCTAGCCCTAGTGCAACTGTCAAAAATCAGGAACTGAACACCAATACAGTACTGTTATATCCTCTACAAACCTTGTTCGGATTTTGCCAATGTCCCAGTGGCAAATGTATCCAGGTGTCATGTTTCTTTAGTCTCCTTTAATCTGGCACATTTCTTCAGTTTTCCTTTGTCTTCCATAACATTCACATATTTTTAGAGTAATGCTAGTTATCTTGTAGAATCTTTGTTAATTTAGGCTTGCCTTCTATTTCCTTGTGATTAGATTCAGGTTATGCATTTTTAGCAAAAATAAAAACAAAAAACCACATAAGTAATATTCTGGTCTTCTCAATGCATCATATCAGGAGGTAAAAGACATTTATTGGTACTGTTATTGGTTATATCACTTTTGATCATGTGGTTAAGGTTATTTAGAGAGCTTTATTTAATGCAAAGTTATTACTTTTTTATTTGTATTTATTAAGCTTCTGTGGACATAACATATCTCCCCTCCTCTTCTCCCAGTCCTTTAAATTTCAACTCAAATATTCCTTCTCCTACCTGATATACTTTTCCCTACATACCTAAATTCCCAAGCACTTAACTTCATTATAGTATTTGTTGTATTGAAAAGTAACTTTTTTTCCCTTTAGTACCTCATAGTTTAGAAAGCTTAGTCATCAGGGACTGTATCTTATTCATTATTATATGTATATTCTAGAAAATTTATGGGTTTTCAATAATTATTAATTGAAAAAGTAAATGAGCAGGTGAATTCCAGGAGGCAGAATTAAGTGGTATTATTAACTAATAATTAAGAGGTATCATCTTTTCCATTTTATAAAGAATACTGAAGGTCAGCAAAGTATGATGAAATCATGACACCAAGAATTTAACAGAGCTGTTCATTATGTAACAATGAATATTATTGAGCTCATTTCCTTTAAGTCCAAGAGGTTACTTTAACTTACTCTATCCCAAGAATAGAAAAGGTAACAGACTTTTTTTTATATCTAGGTTCACAACCTTTGATGGATTAGAAAATGTTTCGTGACTTCTGATAGTACACAGGTTATAAGTTAGCTAGTGAAAAGGCAATGCTGTGAAACAAACCACACACAACTTAGTGGCCTCCTGTCGCAAACACTACTCTCTAGAACATGGTTGGGAAATATCTGAGACTCAACCCATCTAGACTGAGCTCAGCTAGTCTGGCTCTGAGCTTCAAGTTGGATTCAGATATGCTCCATTGATCTTTCATTCTCTTGGACCAGAAGGCCATTCCAAACCAGGAGAACAATAGGGGCTGGCCATAACATGCTCTGCTTCCTGAGCTAATGTGCAGAAACAGCACACTGCAACTGACTTCCCTCTGCTGACTGTTTGCCAAAGCAAATTATATGGTCAAGCCTAGCTTCATTAACACTGGCAAAAACATTCTGTCTCTAGTCAAATGGCAAGAGGTGTGGATCCAAGAGGGGCAGAGAATTATGAAGAGTAATGGGGGAGGGAGAAAGCAAGATGGTGGAGGAGTAGGAGACCTTAGTATCATCTGGTCCCAGGAACTCAGCTATATAGCTATCAAATCATTCCCAACATGTGCAAGCTCAACTGGAGATGTAAGAAAAGACTGGCTGCAACTGTACAAATAGAAAAGTGACCACTCTCTGCAAGGTAGGAGGTGTGGAGAAGTGAATATGAGGTCATATATGGGAAAATAAACCATGGCAAGAGATAGCCTCCATAAGCCAGCTACCAGAAAGTGATACAGCAACAGAGCATGAAATCAAAACTTTTAGAAGTCTACTCCTGTGCAGGACATCCTGACCTGATAGACACTCAGGTGGCTAAGAATCAGCTGGAGCAGTGTGGTCTCAGGATCCTTGGGGTTGCAGAAAGACGAGGTGTGCCTGAGTGTGGCAGAGCTCCTGGGCATTGGAACTGGGAAGCTGGCTGCAATCGGTCAACCCAGGACTGGGCTTTCATCTCGGGGTTGCGATAAACCCCAAACCATAGTGCAGTCAGGTGACTGCTCTCTGAGCAGGACCCAAAAGCAAAATAAATGACAAGACCTCCTTTTCTCCCTGGGAGGATTGCACGGGAGTGACCCATAGAAGTCTGCAGGGTTTGGAGACTCCAAATGGAGTCATGTACCTGGGAAATGCTTGGTTACAGGCTGGGTGAGCACAGAGTGTGGTAGGAAACCAGGAAGACAGGAGTGATTGACTGCTTTTCTCTGAAGACTCACAGAGAAGTAGGATCCTTCAAGCAAAGAGAGAGCCCAAAGGTAACACAGATCAGAAAGGAACAGAGACCATAAACAGAAACAGTGACTTTAAAGGTAATAATGGCACTAAATTCATATCTTTCAATAGTTACTCTGGATGAAAAATGGGCTAAGTGCCTCTATCAAAAGACACAGGGTATCGGACTGGATAAGAAAGCAAAGCTCATCAATATGTTGTCTACAAGAGACTCATTTTAGTCCCAAAGACATATCCAGACTGAAAGTGAGGGGATCAAAAACCAGTTACCATGCTAATGGACATCAGAAGAAAGCTGGGGTGGCAATCCTTATATCAGACAAATTAGATTTTAAACCAAAGACTGTAATAAGAGAGAAGGAAAGATACTGTATCATAATTAAAGGGTCTATCCAACAAGAAGATCTAACAATTGTAAATATTTATATCCCTAACATGGCAGCAGCCAATTATATAAACCAATTATTAACAAAATTAAACACATCAATAATATAATAATAGTAGGGGACTTCAACACCCCACTCACTACAATGGACAGATCATCTAAGCAGAAGATCAACAAGGAAACAGGGGCTTTGAATGACATACTGGACCAGATGGACTTCACAGATATATTCAGAACATTCCATCCCAAATCAACAGAATACATATTCTTCTCAAGTGCACATGGAACATTCCCCAGAGCAGATCACCTACTGGATCACAAATCAGGTCTCAACTGGTACCAAAAGATTGGGCTCATTCCCTGCATATTTTTGAACCCCAATTCTTTGAGATTTGAACTCAACCACAAGAGGAAATTTGGAAAGAACTCAAATACATGGAGGCTAAAGAGCATCCTACTAAAGAATGAATAGGTCAACCAGGAAATTAAAGAACAATTAAAAAATGCATTGGAAACAAATGAAAATGAAAACACAACTGTTCAAATACATTGGGATGCAGCAAAGGAGGTCCTAAGAAGGAAGTATATAGCAATACAAACCTTTCTAAAGAAACAAGAAAGGTCTCAAATACACAACATAACCTTAAACCTAAAGGAGCTGAAGAAACAACAGCATATGGTGCCTACACCCAGAGGGATAAGAGAAATAACTAAGATTAGAGTAGAAATAAATAAAATATCAACCAAAAGAACAGAACAGATCAATGAAAGATCAGTGAAATTGGAGCTGGTTCTTTGAAAGAATTAATAAGATTGATAAACCCCTGGTCAGACTTATCAAAAAGAAAAGAGAAAGGACCCAAGTAAATAAAATCATTAATGAAAGAAGAGAGATCACAACCAACACCAAAGAAATACAATTACAAGAACATATTATGAGCAACTAGATGCCTACAAATTAGGCTCTCTGGAAGAAATGGATGCATTCCTAGAGATGTATAAATTACTAAAACTGAAACAGGGAAAAATAGAAAACCTGGACAGACCCATAACAAGCAAGGAAATTGAAGCCGTCATTAAAACTCTCCCACCAAGAAAGAGTCCAAGGCCAGATAGATTCCCAGGGGAATTCTACCAAACATTTACAGAAGAATTAATACCTATTCTTCTGAAGCTGTTTCAAAAAATAGAAATGGAAGGAAAACTTCCAAACTCTTTCTCTGAGGCCAGCATTACCTTGATCCCAAAACCAAAGACCCCACCAAGAAGAATTACAGACCAATTACAGAAATACAGACATGAATACAAAAAGTCTCACCAAAATACTAGCCAATAGGATCCAACAGTGCATTTAAAGAATTATTCACCATCATCAAGTGGGATTTATCCCTGGGCTGCAGAGGTGGTTCAACATCCACAAATTAATCAAAGTGATACATTACATAAATAAAGGACAAGAACCATATGATCTGCTCAACAGATGCAGAAAAGCATTTGACAAAGTACAGTGTCCTTTCTTAATGCAAACTCTTTACAGTGTAGAGATAGAGGGACCATACCTCAATATCATAAAAGCTATCTGTGAAAAACCCTCAGTGAATATCATTCTCACTGGGGAGAAACTGTGAGCTTTTTGCCTAAGGTCAGGACCACATCATGGATGTCCACTATCACCACTGCTGTTCAACATAGTATTCTAAGTCCTAGCCTCAGCAATCAGACAACAAAAAGAAATAAAAAGCATCTGAATCAGCAAAGAAATCAAACTCTTACTCTTTGCAGATGACATGATACTCCATGTGGAAAACCCAAAAGACTTCACCACCAAATTGCTAGAGCTCATATATGAATTCAGCAAAGTGACAGGATATAAAATCAATGCACAATAATCAGTTGCATTTCTATACACTGATAATGAGACAGAAGAAAAAGAAACTAAGGAGCTGATCTCATTTACAATTGCACCCAAAACCATAAGTACCAAGAATAAATCTAACCAGAGTGGCAAAAGATCTGTACTCAGAAAACTACAGAACACTCATGAAAAAAACTGAGGAAAAAACAAATGGAAAAAATGTTTCATGGTCATGGATTGGAAGAACAAATATTGTTAAAATGTCTATGCTACCTATAGCAATCTACACATTCAATGCAATCACTACCAAAATACCTTCTACTTTTTTCAGAGAGAATGTAATCCTAAAACTTGTATGAAACCCAAAAAGATCCCAAATAGCCAATGGAATGTTGAAAAAAGAAAACCAAAATGAATGACATCCCATTCCTGGACTTCAGGGTCTATTAGGAAACTGTAATCATCAAGACAGTATGGTACTGGCACAAAAACAGACACCCAGATCAGTGGAATAGAACAGGAAACACAGAAATGGACCCTCAATTCTGTGGTCAATTAACTTTGACAAAACAGGAAAGAATATCCAATGGAAAAAGGAAAGTCTCTTCAGTAAATGGTGCTGGGAAAATTGGACAACCACATGAATAAGAATGAAACTGGACCATTTTCTTACACCATACACAAAAGTAGACTCAAAATGTATGAAAAACCTAAATGTGAGACAGGAACCCATCAAAACCCTAGAGGAGAACAATGGCAGCAACAAACTCTGTGACCTTGGCCCCAGCAAATCTTGTTAGACACATCTCCAAAGGCAAGGGACACAAAGGCAAAAATGAACTATTAGGACTTAATCAATGTTAAAAGCTTTTGCACAGCAAAAGAAAGAGTCTACAAAACCAAAAGACAACCAACGGAATGGGAGAAGATACTTCCAAATGACATATTAGATAAATGGCTAGTATCCAAAATGTATAAAGAACTCATCAAACTCAACACCCAAAGAACAAATAATCCAATCAAGAAATGGGCAGAAGACATGAACAGACATTTCCCCAAAGAAACATCCAACTGTTCAACAGACATATGGAAAAATGTTCCACAGCACTTGGCATTAGGGAACTACAAATCAAAACCTCAATGTGATGCCACTTCACACCAGTCACAATGGCTAAAATTAATAAGTCAGGTAATGACAGTTATTGGCAAGGATGTGGAAAAAGGGGAAGCCTCTTACACTGTTGCTGGGAATGTAAGCTGGTACAGCCACTCTGGAAATCAGTATGACGGTTTCTCAAAAAGTTGAAAATAGAGCTATCCTATGACCCAGCAATTCCACTACTGGATATTTACGTCAAAGATACAATGTAGTGATCTGAAAGGGCACCTTTACCCCAATGTTTAAACCAGCATTGTCCACAATAGCCAAACTATGGAAAGGGCCCGAATATCCATCAACAGATGATTGTATAAAGAAGATGTTGTATCTGTATGCAATGGAATATTACTCAGCCCCCCAAAAATGAAATCTTGCCATTTGCAATGACATGGATGGAACTAGAAGGTATTATGCTAAGTGAAATAAGTCAATCAGGGAAAGACAGCTATCATATTATGTCACTTATATGTGGAATTTAAGAAAAAAGAAACAGGATCATGGGCGAACAGAGGAAAAAACAAAACATGATGAAATCAGAGAAGGAGAAAATCCATTAGAGACCCTAGATCATAGGAAACAAACTGAGGGTTGATGGAGGGGAGGAGGGAAGAAGGGATGTGGTAACTGGGTGATGGACATTAAGGAGGGTACGTGATGTAATGAGCATTGATATTATAGAAGACTGATAATCACTGACTTCTATCTCAGAAACCAATAATGCATTATATCTTAATTAATTGAATTTAAATTTTAAAAAATTTTTAAAAGGTAATGGGAACAGTAGTGCAATTACCAAACGGATACAAGCACAGAAATGCATATATGTAAACTTTGAGTTGAGGAGGGACAGAGTAAGATGGCAAATCATGTAAGAGAGCTCCTGTGTGTGTATGTGCCTGAGTGCAAGTAGGTTTCCCTGCATTCTAGCTGAGTCCATATTCTTAGATTTAGAATTTTTGGCTTCCCTTGTGGGTACATATTTGTACAACCTAAAGCATTTAGACATTTTGATGTTCACCATATGCCCACCCTAATTCACAGAGTTTTAACGAGGATAAAATGTCACACATGATTTAAAAAAAAACAAACTGTGAAAAGTTACAAGTACTGTACAGTGTTGTATTGTTATTCCTACCCTTTTGTTCTTCAGTCCAGATATAAATTGCTCCCCAGATCCTATGATGATTCTCATTTCCAGAATGGTAGAGTTACTTCCTCCTGCATAGAGACACATTCAAGGTTTATTGGAAAGAAGAAGTAAATTCTTCCATTTATGGAATTCTAAGAAAAACCCTAGAAAGTGTCCTGTATGCCAGGTAATTTTTCAACAATTAAAAAAAAGAGAGAAAGATGAAGAAAATCCCAAAAGCAAATCACCCTTCCCTGTAGCTTCAGTTGCCAACAAATATTTAGAGTTGAATTCTTAAAACATATATTTGCTGAGTCCTATTTGAAAACCAAACTATATCTCAAAACACAACACCATCAAACAAAGAGCATAAAAAATTCTGGAAATTTCACTAAAGGTCTTAACCTGCTTCACAAAGAGCAGACAAAAAAGTATTTTCCTCAGATTCGTTCACATTCCTTCTGTCATTCAAGCCATAACTACAGAAGTCATTGTTTGCTTTTATGGATCTGTGGGTCTTTTTGGCAACAGAAAACCAACATTTACATCTTTAAGAATGCGAAATAACTGCTTTGTTTTGTCATCTAGTCATGGTAAGTCTTTACATCAAAATTTAAAAAATACAATCAAATAATCATTTATCAGGTTTTTTTCTTTAATCAGGAAAAAATAAAGAACAGCCATTCTTAGTTTTAAAAAGAAAAAGTATAAAGAAAGTATTTATTTTAATAGATATAGGGAAAAATATCACATAGAGCCAAAGCGATGCTTCTATAGATCACAAACTCAAGAAGGGTGTTTACTACCTTCATCATTTCATTGATTCCAAGATAAAAATGTATACATATTCATAGACTTCAAATTACAGATCTGTTTTCTGTAGTGCCAAAATTCCATTCTACTTATTTAAGTCATCTGTTTCTCAGCCATTTTCTTTATTCTTTTCTCAGTGGAGTGACCATGAAAAGCATGATAGTCTCAGAATTTCTAAGCAACTTCTTTTAATAGATTGGTCTCTGGTAGAACTAAATGTGCCTAAATTTGATATTCACAGACACTCTTCTTGGAATAGCTCTCTTAATTCTCCTCTCCTTCTCAAACTTAAATGTTTCCAACAGGTACCATAAGCATATGTTCAAGATTGGCTTGAAACATTTTCCTAGATTTCATTTTGATGATTTGCATCTTACAACAAACTATCTTGCACAAATATAATGCCTACAGAGCGTGAAGCATGCCAGTCCTTCCCTATTACATCTCTAACTTCTCGCCTGTCTGAAAGTCAATATTAATACCAATCATTTTAAGTACATAGTAGAGTTTGCCTCCAGAGCCAATTAAATCCCTAGGGAAAATGCAAATGGATAGCAATCTGGTTCCCTTTTGTAGAGAATGATATACCTGAGCTTCTAGAATTATACTTAGATCTCAGAAAGTTTGTCTCTTCCTTAATCTTTTAAGTGCCACGTCATTTACAGTGTGGGTCTTTCAGATGACAGGCTCTGCAGGAATAACAAGAATACCATAAAGCTTTGCTTAAGAACTGAGTTTTGCGATGAGGCTTTATTCTCTTCTTTTCTTCCTCCCTCCATATATCCCTCCCTATTTCTTTTCCTCCCAAATTTAATTATGAGATTTGATTTACCAAACAATTGGTTTTTTATTTTCCTTACTGAGTTTATATTTTGCCTATAAAGAGATTTCAAATTTGCTATCATAGAATAAGTGAGAGAGAGAGAATCTTCATCTAAGTCATTTTCCAGGACAGTATTACATGATTTTATTTAGTCTGTTAATATTGCCTTTTTTGTGTAGTGTCTTTCAAAATTGCCATCTACTACTGGTTTGCTAGTATAATTCTCACAAAGTCAATTTACATGTAGTATGGATTTTATAATTCAGGGTTTTTGATACTATAAGGTTTTCAAATGTGAAAATAGTAGACTTATTTTCTCCTTTATTGTGGTCAAAAACATAAAATTTGCCACTTTAACCATTTGTAAGTGTATACAGTTCAGGAGTGTTTAATATATTCACATGGTTGTAAAAGGGATCTCCAGAACTTTTTCATCATGCAGAGTTCATACCCATTTAACAATTCCTCTTTTCCCTCTCCCTGTAGTCCCTTGCAACCACCATTCTACATTCTAAGAACCTGACTACTTCAAAAACCTCATATTAGTAATATCACATGTTTCCCTCACCATGATATCCTCAAGGTTCACCCATGTTATAGCATGTTTCAGAATGTCCTTCCTTTTTAAAGCTGAGTAATATTCCATTGTTATGTATATACCACATTTTGTTTATCCATTCCTCCATTGATGGACAATTGAATTGCTTCCACTTCTTGTCTATTATGAATATTGTTGCTGTGCACATGGGTAGACATAAATTGACTATCTCTTGCAAAGAACAGAACTATATGATAGGAACTTTTAAATGTTTCAGTCATCAGAATTAAATCTTGGGGATATTTTCTTAGTTTCTGTAATTCCGAGTAAAGAAATTTTTTCAATTAAATACACTGCCCAACAACTTATAATGGAGAATAACAGATAGATTAAAAATTTATAAATTAAAGCTGTTCTTACTTACATGGCTCAAGTCATTCTTGCAACCTGAAGGGGAAATGTGTTTAAGGGAGGTACATATGAAGAATTCTTGGGGTGCTTTTCTCCCCAGCAGAGGCTAATCTTTACTTGATAGAATAAATCCACTCAGAGGAGAGGTTTTGTTCTTGGTGGCCTCTGGAGAATGACTGTTACACAGAGTGCTTTTCTGATCACTGAATTATCAAGAGTCACTCTAAGAACATGGATCTTTGTTGTAGCTCCGGAATTATCCATAAAATCTCTTTTTCCAGTGCTATCCATAACCAGTGATTAAACTTAAGGAGTCCACAATAAAGAGAGTAAACAGAAAGTGTTGGCTTAAATGTTATTCAAAGAAACACTCATGCCTGCTTTATAATGCCATGATAAATGTTTATACGGTGATTATACTACTTCCACACTACAGTTGACACTTGACAGCAAGAGTTTGAACTATGTGGATCTACTTATATGCAGATTTTTATAGTATAGTACTATAAATATATATTCTCTTCCTTATAAGTTTCTTAACATCTTTTTCCTAGCCTACTTTTTTATAAGAACAGAGTATGTAATACATGTAACACAAAAAAATGTGTGTTAATTAATTACTTATGTTATTGGTAAGGCTTCTGGTCAACAGTAAAAGCTATTAGTAGTTAAGTTTTGGGGGAGCTAAAAGTTATACGAGTATGTTTGACTACATGTGGTCAGTGCCCCTAACCCTCATGTTGTTCAATGGTCAACTGTAGATTATAATAATCTGATTTCTTGTTGGTTTCTCCTTTTAGACCATAGGCTTCTTGGGAACAGATTTTATGCTTTATTCAGCTAGGTATACTTATGTGATGTTTATTTACCCATAAGTCGTATTAATAAGATACAAAATGTGGCACAAATTTTAAAGTCATTGAAGCTTTTTTTAAAGGACAAGATCCTGTAGCAAATGCTTATTTCATTACTAACTAATAGAAAACCATGTATGAGGAGGTTTGGACATACAATCTAGTTAGAAAATAGCAATAGTTTCTATTGTAAATGAATTTGCCTTTGTAAGACCAAGGAAGCAAATTCCTGACACTGATTAAGAAAAAAGTGTGCATCATTAGTAAAAACAAATGACTCTTGGGCCTTTCAAACATTATTTTGAGCCACATAAGTAACATATATACCTAATTATAACCAATCATATAGGCTATAAAATGGTTTAGATACTATAGAAAAGTGATCTTACCAGAAAGCTTTTTTGATGTCTCATATTTCGATTTTTGTATATACTGAAACATGATTTATACAAATTAACTTATTGAGAATTTTCATTGGTATGTGTGATTAACAGAAAAAAAAAAAAAAAGTTATTTCCTTGATCCTGCCTTTGGTAATAACCCAGAGCTATTAGAATCTCATTTACTCTCCTGGAGCAGTATCACCAGGGAGCCAGGCTTTCTGACAGGAGAAAATCCTGTCTTTACTGGGAATGCTACAACTACTGTGTCATAAATCAAGAAGCCCTAATGGGTTGGGGGAAGGGAAGCTTCTATAAGGAAACATAATTAAACTACTCTTTGAAGGCAGTGTATGAAGGTAACTGAATCCATTTATCCTTTCCATGAACTTCACTCTTATGTGTTTGCTAAGGCTGTATCAGAAAACCAATTACAGATGTAGCTTCTGCAGTTTGCTTACTATCACTGAGGAGCAGCTAATGTCCTATAAACACTACTCTGTTATCTCATTAATTGAAGAAACACAACTCAAAAAGGAAGTGTGTTTACTTTCGTGGTAATTAAAAGAAATATCTAAAAGACTGGGGACTTAATACCAACCTGCCTGCCTTTGAGAAATAGTAAATGACCTTAAATTTCCATTTAGCATTAAAATATCTAAATTCCCAAAGGAAGTTCAGAAGGGATCAAGTTAAATGTGTTAGATATAGGTTTGTCCTGTAAATATTTATAATCAGGAAACATTGTCTAGAACATAAAAGAAATATTTATATCCTTAGACAAAGGAACTTCCGACCAGTATCCAAGAAACATACAAGCAGTCTAGTCAATGTTTTGAAGATAAAAATGAAGGCTCACAAGCAATTCAGGAACAAGTAGAATAAGAGGAAAGAAACTGCTCCTTATCTGGAGTGAGCTTTAAAGACTTTGAGATTAGGCACAATTTTAAGAGCTTTATAGGTTATGAGGTATTTGAATTGGTGGCTTCTGTGCAATATACATCATGCATTCTAGAAAGAAACAGAGATGCTAAAATTTTAGACTACAAAGAGATCCTTAGAAAACAAAATCTCAAAACACTCAACCAGAATTTCCCCAAGAATAAATTATGCCCTGAAGCCTGGCTGCAATAATTTATTTGAATGGTCTGAAATAATGCGTGTGCTTCTCATAGTACCTAAACCATGAGTGAAAAGAAAATTGGATTATTTATACATCAAAGTACTTTTGGTGTAAATTACCAATAGTCAGACACTCAGTAAATTACCAACAGCCAAAATAAAGTATATGATTACAGCTTAGCTCCACAGCCTTTTCACTGTCTGCATTAGAATCCCAACTGTCTCCACATAAAGGACTTTCTGGATCAATTTACTTTAAAGTCCCAATCTCATTAAAGATGTTTTAAATGTACAAGCTTATCTTAATTTTCTCAAATCATTTTTAATGAGTCTTTTACAAAAGCAAGAAACTAATGGATTTACCTGCTTTTACCTCTTATATAATATGTGCAAGAATATAAAAAAAGCAGTAAAATACAGAGAGCTTGTGAATGGCTACTTTGGGGTGGTGTTTAGTCTATGTTTAACAGGGAGTATCTTTAATGTTTTCTTCAAATACTTATGAGAATCTAAAGTGACATTCTCAGGCAGTCGAAGTACATGGTAAGTAATTAGCAAGAATCTAAACATAAAGTTATGTTAATAAAAATGTTCATAGTCTTCCTATGAATTTGGTAAATGAGTATTGTTGAGAGTAAATCCTAGCCATAGCTCCTTTGCTAGCATAACTCAATCTAGCTTGCAATATAATGTCATCCGTTTGCTAAACAGTTATAAGAACTACGTGGATAATTCTCTTCTCCTGTGATGTGATAACTTCAGTTGACTCTTGGAGTTATGTAAAAACTAAGAAAAGTAGGCAGTGATATGGGAATTGGCCTAATTTTCTGTGATTTAATCTTTCTTCCTTGGCTCCTTTGTCTTCTCTCGGAAAAAATTCATGAAGAATAAGTCTTGGATCCTTTTCAATTAAAGCAAGTTTCAGACCCACTTACTAGAAAAGAGAAAATATCTCAAAAGATCATGTACTGTATGCTTTTGCTTTTACAATTAATATCTCTAGTTACATAAGAAAAAAAATAACTTAGAGGGAAATCAAGTTCTTAAATGTGGAAGAAGACAGGGTTCCAGCTGGGTTTCTAAAACAAAACCTTACCCTTTGATTTATTCCTCTATTGTGAATATTTGGCCTGTCTCCGATTCCCCTTTTAAAATACAAATCCTCCCTGGATTGGGTTATACGTTAGTATATGAAACCCTTTCATTCTGGACAGCATTTCTATGGAGAGGGCCTTACTTCATTTCACAGTTTCAAACACAGTTTCAAACCCCAATTGAGTACTGAGATTTAAACCCTATCTTCCGACTCCTAAAACTGGATTTTTGCCACTATATCTGACTTAATGCCATAATGCCCTAGTGGGAATTATTTAAAGAAATGGCAATTTTAATGGAAGGATTGACATAATGGATTTGGACTTTGTTATTCTTCTCTCCCATCAAAGCAAAAACTATAGTCCAATTCAATTAAAATTTGTAGGGTATCCTATGCTCAGGGTAGGGTGCTCAATATTGAAAGTTATATACAGATGGGAAGAATCAGTCCTTGTCCTCAAATAATTTATAGTTAGCATGAAAAAAGAAAATATGATTAAATTCAACCAATCTGTGACAGTCCAGTATGGGTAGGCAAGCTCTCTATCTTGTCCTATACGTGTGTCCTTAGAGAAACAGGAAGTGCTGTGGGGCAGGGACAAAGGAAGGAGTCCTATACCAATAAAGGAGCCTGATTGTGATAGGGTGACTGAGAGAGGAAATAAACAAAAGAAGGTGAAAAGGAGTCACAATACAGATTTTCTTTGCTTCTGCGCATTGCTAAAAAAAGAAATAGGACTCTTCTTTTGGTGTCTCTGTTTCCTGTATAAGTAGGCTTTGTGTGGCAAAGTCTTCTCCACCCAGAGACAATGTTTTTGTTTTTGTGTGTGTGTGTGTGTGTGTGTGGTTCTTAAGATTTATTTATTTATTTATGTGACAGACAGAGATCACAAGTAGGCAGAGAGGCAGGCAGAGAGAGGGGGGGGAAGCAGGCTCCCTGCTGAACAGAGAGCCCGATGTGGGGCTTGATCCCAAGACCCTGGGATCTTGACCTGAGCTGAAGGCAGAAGCCTAACAACTGAGCCACCCAGGCGCCCCCACCCAGAGACAATGTTAAAGGTGATTTCAAACTGTGGTGGGGAGAGTGTGAGATAGTCGAATGAAGCCCTAGGTAATCGGTCAGAGCTGAAGAAGCAGGAGCCCACTGGTGTTTGATGTACCCTGGAAGGAAAGAAGACATGACCTTTTTTTCCCCTCCTCTCCCTGCTTTCAGGCCGTGTGCTTCTGCAAGCTCCCTGACAAACCTTCCTTCTCTCCTGCCTCCCTCCAACAATGTTCATAAACCTGAAGTTCAACATATTTTAGAACTGACTTATTTGAATGGAGCATGGAGTTTATGGAACACAAAAGGGAGTATTGTTTTTGGACTACCTGGCCTTTGCAAGTGTGTTGAAAGGATCCCCTGAGGCATGAGGTGAAATAAGACAGGACAAGAAAATAACCTAAGGGAAAAAGGGAGAGAAATAAGTTTAGAAAGGTATACATGCCTTAGGGGAAAAGAGTATGGAGTCATCTGGTTTAGGAAGGAAAAACAAGAAAAGTTGGCAACCCAGGGACAGTAGGAGTTTCCACCTGTGAACAAGAAAGAATGTTTTCCTAGTCTGTAGTACTCTTCAAAGTACACAGGAAATGACCATCAGTTTTAAATCTGTTCTCAAGATTGCCTCTTTCTAACAGTTTCTTATGCATACATTTTCCCATTTGAAAACTAGTTTATCTTGACAACATTTACCACTTGCTGACTTTGTCTTCTCTTCCTGTGCTTTCAAAAATATGCAGATTTTATTAACCTGGGAAATCATATATGCAACATCACATTGCATCTTTGAAGTGTTGCATGTAGAGCTTGGAGATAGTCCCGCTACAACCACAGGTTATCTCTCAATTCTATTCAGGCTGTTGTATCAAAAGATACCTTGTAAACACAGACTTGGATACCTTGTAAACAAAAGAAATTTACTTCTCACTGTTCTGGAAGCTGGGCATCTGAGATCAGGGTGCTGGAATGGTTGCAAACTCTTCCAGGTTGTAGACTTGTCCTTATGTTTCATGCAGTGGAAGGGGTGAGCAACTCTCTGGGATCTCATTTATAAAGGCACCAGTCTCATTCATGAGGACTCTGTTCTCATCACCTCCCAAATGTCCCACCTCCTCCTACCATCACTTTGGGTATTACATCAACAGACCAATTTTGGAGGAACACAAACATTCAGACCAGAACATAAGAGAACTTGCAAAAGATTATTCCGCCCAAGGATTATTTTCCATACTTTAAAATAACTCATGTGACTTCATAATAAATTATCCAAAAAATAGAAAGGACAGGGAATTTGGGATTGAGAAGACAAGTGAACTTTTGAAGATATAAGAGGATTCTAATTCTCGTAGTTCAACATAGAATTTATTAATAATTATACTTGCTAAGGAAGGTACATTTTTAGCTCCCTCTGAGGGACAAACATTTTGCACTCTTTGCTGACTTTTTGTGTTCTAAAAATCTATAAGTTGAAAATGTTATTTTCAAATGATGCTGAAGAAATAGGTCTTTGAGAGTTGACATAGTAATTAGAAGAATCAAGCTTCGAACCCAACATTGTCTAATACCTAAGGTCTCTAAATGTTTATTCTTCCAAGGTAACAAATGCAAAGGTCTATAGGACTCAGTCAAAAAGTGGGAAGATCAGATCACGTTGGCGATTCTCAAGTTGTGGGGGAGTGGTGATTATAGTGCTTCACCTACCTAATGGTAGTACAAAAAAGATTTTTTAAACATTAAGTATGTCCCAGAAAGGAGGGTAGGGGAGAGAGTTGCCCTGAAGGTCACCAGTTTGTGACTATGTAATTATAAACCACCTCATTAATTTCATTACTTTAATATAGATATGACCATGGAGTAATTTTTGCTTGGGTTTAAAATTTGTTTCTCAGCTAAAAGTCTGTGTTTACCTCCTCTCTATGATTAAAACAAACAAACAAACAAACAAAACAAAACAAAACAAAACGCTTTTATCCTTAACAGGAAAGCAGTTTTACAAAATAGACAAATATGCCAGTGGTGTTCAGGTTACTTTTTCTGCTAAAATTCTTGCTAATATGTCATAAGAAACAGTGGCTGCATTTGAGTTTGGCAGAATGCCACAAGGGAATGCAATACCTAAGGCCTGAAGTTTAAACTTTCTGCATGGAACATTTACTATAACCACCCCACAGTTCTAGAAGCCATGATAGACATGTACCAGTTGTGCACGTTTGAAACCTTATATGTGTGCTGACATTATCATTGCTCTGAGACAGTCCAGATTGGAGATAGAGAATAAAGCATTGCCACTGCATTAGAAATACACAAATGTTAGTTCAAAGGTGGGGGGTGGGATGTGGAAGACAAGACAAATGTGTGATAAGAAAAGTACCTAAATTCTTTGCACATCGAAAATGCTTTTGAGGAACAGTTGTTCTTTATATAAAACATGCTTTTAAAGTAGGATTAATGCTTGATTTGCACATGTTTGGCAAGATTATTGAATTTTGAGAGGTGCCTGGGTGGCTCAGTGGGTTGAGCACCTGCTTTTGGCTCAGGTCATGATCCCAGGGTCCTGGAATGGAGTCCCACATCTCTGTCTCTCTCCAATAAATAAATAAAAATCTTTAAAAAAAAAAAAGGATTATTGAATTTCCATAAAATGTCTAATTTGATGAACACTAGACTAGTTGGAAATGTCTACCAGAATCAGATATGCTCTTTTGTTAATATCCTCTACCCACATTTGGTTTCTACTTACATTTAAAATCAAATATAATTTCAGTTGACTAAAACAAGATTATCTAGAAATATGACAATAAAAGAACATTCTACACAATCTATTATTTTAATTACATAAAAGAGAACACAATAAGATTTGTCTACTAACAATAGTCTCAAAGTGAAATGGGAAAGCACATTGCAGGAAATATACTTGTATTCTTTATTATTGTTGTGATCACTAAAACATTTCCTCATTGTTTTCTTTTCCTTGGGTTGTTTTGTTTTGTTTTGTTTTGTTTTTGGTTAATTTGATAGAGATCGCAAGTACGAAGAGAGGTAGGCAGAGAGAGAGGGGGAAGCAGGCTCCCTGCTAAGCAGAAAGCCCGATGTGGGTCTCCATCCCAGGACCCTGGGATCATGACCTGAGCCGAAGGCAGAGTCTTAACCCATTGAGCCACCCAGGCACCCTACCTTAGGATTTTTTTAAATAATAAAGGATTTGATGAGGTTGATATCCAAAATATATTTAAAAAATTCATAAAACTCAATAGCAAAGAAATAATCCCATTAAAAAATGGGCAAAAGACTTGACATTTCTCCAAAGACATAAAAATGATCAACAAGTACATGAAAAGGTGCTCAATAGTATTAATCGTCAAGAAATGGAAATCAGATCCCTGATGAGCTAGCACTTCACACCTGTTCAAATGATTATTACTGAAAAGACAAGAGCTAAGAAGTATTAGTGAGGATGCAGAGAAAAGAGAACTCTCATACACTGTTGGTGGAAAGGCAAACTGGTGCAGCCACTGTGGAACACTCTATGGCGGTTCCTCACAAAATTAAAAAAAGAACTACCACATGATCTAGCAACCCCACTTCTAGGTATACTTTCAAAAAATGAAATCACTGTCTCAAAGAGATATTGGTGTTCCCAAGTCCCTTGTAGCATTTCACAATAACAAAGACATGGAAATGACCAAGTGTCCACTGAAAGATGAATGGATAGGAAATCTTGATATGTGCACAATGAAATATTACTCGGCCACAAAAAAAGAAGGAAATCCTGCTATTTCCTACAACACAGGTGGACCTTGAGAGTATAATGCTAAGGAAAATCAGTCAGAATCATACAGTGCTGTATGATTGCCCTTCTATGTAGAATCTATAAGAACCCAAACTCATGGATGCAGAGGACAAGTCAGTGGTTTCCAGGAGTGGGGTTGAGATTGGTGATATCAATAGGTGGGATAGGTGAAGGTGGTCAAAAAAATGTAAACTTCCAGTTATATAATAAGTGAGGCCTGGAGATACAATGTTCTGCATGATAACTATAGTTAACACTGTTGTTTACTCAAAAGTTGCTATGAGAGGAGAGTTAATGTTCTCATCATAAAAACAAGAACAAACAACATAGTAGGGTGATGAACGTGTTAACTAATCTTACCGTGGTTAACATTTCACAATATAACACACGCATTAAATCATCACATTGTACATCTTAGACTTATACAGTGTTTTATGTTAATTATTATCAAGAAGGGAAGGAGGGAGGGAGGATCTTCACAGGCACCTCAAACTTAACATTTCTATTCACGCTTTCATTATTTTTTTCTCATAGAACACTGCAGGAACATTCTAAGTGGTTTTGCTATCACTATTCTTCCTTACCTCCAATATATCCTTCACACTTATTCTATGTTTTTTTTTTCCCCTGCTAAAACAAGAAGCCAGACATCTCACTCCACTATTGAAATGAAGGCAAATGTCAAATCCTACCTACCTCCAGAATGTGACACACACGTCTTCATAATCAGACTCCCTCAAACACCCTCCCTACTCCTACAATATATATGTACCCCTTCTCTAACCCCCATCTCTCTGGTCACATCATACTATTCCATTGTTTGATTATATCATACTTTATCCATCCCCTTTCATATGATTTACAGTGCCTCTTTTGTCAAGATATCCCATCCCCTGTGACTCCACTCTACCATAAACTGGGGAACTTTGGTGACTTTGGGAACCTCTATTCATCTCCCAAGATGAGTCCATATACCACCTCCTCTCTAAAGCTTTCCCCAGCCACTTACTTTTCCTTCCTCTTAGGTTGCCATACTAAAAACAGCAACATAATTTGCTGTTAGTAAAACAACAATCCTATAAAGTATCTTCCTGTTTCTCCATAAGAAGGTGAGAAGACTATAATGCATTTATGTATTATCTAGTGGTCTGCTAGCCACTGGCTAATACCAGCATCTCATCTCATCATCGTCTTGTGAGAGATGATCATAAAATATTCAGTGCTTTGGAAGCTGTTTGTTCAATTATTAGTAGCTTGAAATTGATTATGGAATGAGTATTTAAACCACAAAACTGACCAACACCACATATAAGGACTCTTTTTTTTCTCTTGAAAAGATGGTTTGTGAACATATTTGGGTTTATCTCCCATAGTCTAACAGAATCCCTGTGTATTCAGTGGAATAACTTGGGTTATTGATGTGATTTCAGTTAACTGGAAATTACCTGGTCATAAATGAGACAAAGTTAACTAAAGCAACAATGGTATAATTTCATATATTATTACAATTTGAATTATAATCAGATTATAAAAAATAAGCAT
>PISX010029083.1:0-20559 GCA_004024625.1 Mellivora capensis | reverse complement strand
ATGATATGTAAGGAGAAGTCTGAGCCCCCTCAGACTTGTGGGAAAATTTTTGCTTTTCTTAATGTAGGCATTGTCCTTCCCTCCTTCTGGCCCCATTCATTGTCTTCCTTCCTGCCCATGAAATGTCTCAAGCTGGACCAGCCATGTTGTTACCATGCAGGAGAAGCCAAATCAATGCTACCAAATCAATGCCAGGAAATGTCTACTTCTGGTCTTCATCTTTCATGGGGAAGAATAATCCCCATTTTATCTGTATCACAGTTAAGTGGATTTTCTGTTATGTGCAGCCACACTTGATCCTTGGGTGATACAGTGGATTTCTAAGAGCCCAGTGTGTTTCTATGTCTTTGGTTGAAGAGTTATTTGGAGCCAGAAGGAAATAGGAGCCAGGGAGGGAAGCCTGGCAGAACAGAGCCCTGGCATTCACTGTGTGTATGTCAGACTGAGCCTCTTATATTCTCAGTTCACTCTATGGCTTAGGGCTTTATTGCTGTTCTGGATAACTTGTCAGAGGGATTCCCTGGGTTTCCAGGCCCTTTTGGGGAAGTGCATTTAATGAACAACTGCTTTGTTCATTTCCTCACTAATTTTCCATTCTTGAGAGAAAAAGGAAGCTCTGACTGAGATAATGATATCCCAGTGCCCATTAGGAGAGAACGATGTACTAAGTGAATTAAGGAGGTGGAAGGATATAATTTTATGAATTGAAAAATGTCATTTTGTATACAAGAAGTCACTCTGAGTGAGGACAAAAATCCTCACAAAACCCAGAAATGCAGCTGGATTAGATCATCTCTTTTCCTGACAAACCTTTAAAAAATTTGTTTCAGAATGTTCCAGTCATTCTTTACCACTGAAAACTGGGAGTCTACTGGAGTCTCTTGAAATTATTCTGCTGGATGTGGCTGTCAGAGTGTCAGCTGGGGGTCTGGTCATATTACTACCATGGTTGGGATAGCTGGGCTTGCCCTGGGCTTTGGCAGGGGGGAGGTCTCTGAGAGGTATCCCTTCATGGGGATAGGCTCCATGGGCCCTGACCTAGAGAAAGACAGCTATTGTGGGCAGCACTCCAGGGCTGCAGAGGGACAAACCTCCTCATGAGGAGAGCAGGGGAGACCTTTCTAGATTTGCTCGCTTTCAATTGCTAACTAGGTCCAGAGAATTTTTGTTTACTTTCCATTGCTCTGGCTGTTCTTTTCATATAGCTTGACACAAAAGCTATATAGCTTGACACCTCCTCAGATAGCAAGTAGGAGGCAGGACAGTAAGGTAAGCTAAAATCTGCTCTCAGTTCATCTGAAAGATCTGGGTTCTGCCCTAGTTCTGTCATTTATATGCTGGCTGACCTCAGATAGGTTACTTAACTTCTCTGAGACTTGGCTTCCTATCTGTAAAATTAGTTATTCAGGTTATCTATTATTGCTGCATAGGAAATGACCACAAAACTCTCAGAGGCAGCCAACAATAATTTCTTATTCACATACTGCTCGTCAAAGCAAAGGGCAGCGATTTCTAGATTGCTGAAGAGTTAACCTCTGACCCAGGTTGTAAACTGCTTCATGCAGGTTTTTCTGGAGCCCAGGCTGGAGGACAGTGGCTACCAGGAGCATGTTTTTCTCATGATGGAGTTCGGCATCTTCTAGGCTGGTGAGTGGAAACCTGTGATCCTCCTTAGGCTTGTAAGTCATGTGCTGTCACTTTGGCTGTCACTCCATTGGTCAAAGCAAGTTACATGGCGAAGTCCCACGTCCACAGAATCGGAAATGCATTTCTGCTATGGAGGAGGTGGGAAGGAAATATTTGCTGAGCAATATCCTAATGCCTGTTCCCGCTGAAAGAGATGTTTTAGAGTCATAATGAGGATGATGAGAGGCATTCAGCATGGAGGCATACTATAGTAAGGACTCATTCAATGCTGGCTACTGTTTCTGCTGCCATCACGGCTATGTCTATTATATTAACTCCCAGACTTAGCAGGGATGTGGGCTCTGGTAGGGAATACATCGAATAAGCTGTGCACTATTCAAGACCTTGCTGGCATGAGAACCACAGCTGCTTCTCCTCCAGCCCAATAAGCAGTGATCCACCCTTTGACCTCAAATGGCCCATGGAAGCTTCTGAGAACTTTGGATCATTGTGATGCTGTTTCTTATGTACATCCTTGTACCTTTATAGCATGTGTATGCTGGTTCTCATTGGACTCTCGGTTATCCTGTGAAAAAAAACCTGAGAAACCACTGACGTTATCACTTTATGGAGAAGAGAACACGTTGTGTTGATCCCAGGTGACATCTGTCCCTTCGGCCTTAGGGTCTCAAGTTTGCATGGCCAGGTATCATGTTCATGACAAGGGCATTAGTTGAGGTGTAGGAATTAACGATAAAGATTTGAATGTCAATATTTCTTCATTCCTTCGTTCATTTACTCATTTAACGAGCAGACATGTATGGAACCGTTGTTATGTGCTCCGTAAGCACTGTGGGGACACCCTGTAAGGAGTGGAGGGGTAGTTCCAGGCCCCTCTGGGGTTCAGAGCTTGGCAGGGAGTTGGTGGTGAGGGCTAGAGTCAGAAAGCCTGAGCTTGCCCACCACCCATGTGTCTTTCGTGAGCCATATGCAGCCTCCTCCCATATCTCCTTAGAGCACCCACTAGGTCTGACTAGACCATTCTTTCAGGTTGCACTGGAACAGTTTAGGGTTCCCAGAGGGCCACACATTGACCTAGTTTGGGACAAACCTAGTCCTTCACTTGAGTAAGCTCCCTGTGATGATGGGGCTGCAAGATCCAATACTAGAGTTGGGGGTCAGGAGTCTGGGTTGCTTCTTTGGCTAAATGGAAGATGGGGAGGCTATGTAATGATACCCCCTTCCCACTCCCTCTTTATTTTCCTGTCTCTGAGATGGGACCTGGATGAAAAAGGTCTTGATTAATTAATTCCTTATTCTCAAGCTTGAGCTAAACTCACAATTAAACCTATGAGTCTAATAGAGATAATTATTTCCATTTTACAGATGAAGAAACAGGCTCAGAGAGGGTCAGCTACTTGCCCATTGTTTTGCTAGAATCCCAGCTGACTTCACAGATGCTTTCTAGTCCTCAGATTCCATAATGCTTTCCCATTCACAAACACTCAGTGTTGTGTTGTTCCTTGCAGTGCCCTGAGCTGGCCAACACTTACCTGTCAGTGTTGCGAGGAGGCCTGAGGTAGGAGGGGTGGACAAGGAATGAGAAGCTCCTCTTCTCTCTCCCACCCCAGGGAATCCTTGTTTCCCCTTTTCCCCCAACCCTGGATTCTGCAGGGGAAATCAATCCAGGACCTAAGCCCACTGGGTTAGGGCTTATCATGTCCTGGGTTGACCTTGATTCAATAGCCAATCACAGCCAGTCTGTGCTGGGTGGGCATACTTACCTCTCCACAAGTCCTGGCTCCTTGGTGTTTGCTCATCTTTGGCCCCAGTCGGCTGTGGACTAAGGTCTCTTGGTTGCTTTATTAGTTTCCCTCCTCCACTTTTGTTCAAGGTCTTGACTTCAGAGCTTCAGGATGTTTCGCAAAGAACAAAGGTATCTGGGCTGCCTGGAGTGTGCACACTAGGACAAAAGTCTACTAAGTGCCTTATATCTGCTATTTGCTCAGGTGCATTTAATCCAACTCCTGTGATAGAGGTAGTGCTCTCTTCATTTTATGAAGTTCAGATAGGTTATTTATCTTTCTCAGGAATACATAGCTGGTAAACAAAGCTTATTTTTCCATCATGTAATTCTTTCTTGTCAATAAGAGTTGCTGACATGGGTCAAATGTTTCTTATATGTTATCTGCAATCCTCATTAGCAACTCTGCCTTCTTTACCCTTTATTGCACAGAGGGGTTAAGTAACTTGGCCTAGTCACACGGCTCATGTTATAGTTAGGAAGTTCAAGCCTGGGGCTGTCAAGACTCCCACACTTCTCTTACTCTTTTTATCACTGAGAAAGACCTCTTGGGCTTCCCAATAATCTCACTGAGCTGCTCACAGACTCCCATGTGTGGTAGAAGACTAATTAAAAGAATAGCAAGAAAACATTCTTCATTAAAAGGGCAGCCTGTGTGTTTGGTGTGCAGAGGGAGATGGTGGGAAGTGAAACCCCATCTCCAGTCTTGGTGTTTGGTGGGCTGATCGTAACATTCTCATACCTTCTTTCTGAGCATCTCTTGCTGGCATCACACCTTTCCTAGAATTTGACTTCCTGAGTCTTTGGTAAACGGCTGTGGCTCTAAGGACTGTCATATGGCTGGGCCCTTCTGACCTCTGACTCCTATCTTCCCAAACCATTTGAGGTCTACAGGCACAGCCCATGAGAGAATAGCCCCAGTACAGGCAGCTTCTACCACCAGGAAGTGAACTAGGATCTTGCCTGGACTCCAGCCCAGTCTCAGAATATGCAGCCAATAGGGGGTCACTGAGAAAGGGTGTTAGCTCATTGCAACCTTTAGCATCATTACTGTGGTTCCTCTCCTGCCTTGGAAAAAATTGCCTCTTTCCCCTGACTA
This sequence comes from Mellivora capensis, assembly GCA_004024625.1. NCBI lineage: Eukaryota > Metazoa > Chordata > Mammalia > Carnivora > Mustelidae > Mellivora > Mellivora capensis. The sequence goes on along the minus strand of PISX010029083.1, from coordinate 16,030 downwards.
CTCCCTAGCACCTTCACATAAACCCAGTTGCTGAGGGCCAAAATGGACCAAAGCAGAGCACACCCAACTCACTCTGCTGTGAGAACAGCTAGACTTTGTGCATTTTCTAATCTGATTACATTTCCAGTCCAAGCCCTCTTTATTTCTCACCTCCTAATTGATTTCCCTGCTTCCACCCCTACAATTTATTCTTTACTCAGCAGCCACCCTGATCCTTTTAAATTGGAAGTCTGATCATGTCACTCTTCTGTTCAAAGTCCCCTAATAACTTGCCATGCTCCTCAGAGAAAAGCCAAAGTCCTTACAGTGGCCTCTAATGATCAAGGGCAGGGGCCAGCATGCTTCCTCTGCAAAGGGACAGATAATAAATAGTTTTGGCTTTGTGGGCTGTTGGTCTCTGTGGCCGTTACTCAACTCTGTGAGCATGAAGGCAACCACCAACAATATGTAAATGAACGCATGTGGCTATGTCTCAATGAAACTTTGTTCCCAGAAACAGGCAATAGGTTGGCCTGGGGTTTGATGACCTCTGCTCCAGGTGACTGCCCTCTGCTACCTCTTGGCTCTTATGATCTTGTCTTGTCCTCTGCATCAGCCCCATGGATATCGACAAACACTGCAAGACTTCGTTTGGGGCCTTGCCCTGGCTATTCTACCCAGAACATTCTTCCCTTGTGTATCCGAGTGTCTCCTTTTCTCATTTCCTTCAGGCTTCTGCTTCAGTGTCATTCCCTGAGAACCCTCCTTGGCCACTGTGTCTGAAATAGCAGCCTTCTCATTTTCTCAGCACCTTACACTTTTTTACTCTGCTTTATTCTCCTCAATAGCCCTTGCTACCACCTGTATATTTATTTATTGAACAAATAAATGATTTCTTTGGCAAATATTACCGAGTGCCTCCTTAATGCCAGACAACACCCCAGGTCCTGAAAGTCCCTAAAGAACAAAATGGATGGAAGCCTTCTATCACGGGACTTTAAGTCTAGCTGGGGAAGACAGACCGAACGTAGTGAAAATAAATATAAGTGCGGCAGGTAGAGATAAATGCTTTACAGGAAGTCAGGCTGGGCAAGGGGGCAGGTCGTGGGGGATGGCCTCTGTTTCTCTCTCAGTATTCATCCTTTGCCTGGCATCACTGCTAAGGTCTTTCGAGTTCCTGCAACGGTGCCTTTACGTCGCTTTGCTCAGCTTAGAGCCTGCCACTGCGAAGCGGTTGCGTCTGAGAAAATTCCGGTGCCAACAGGGGGCGCCACAGACTGCGCAGAGCTGGCTGTGCCGCGAAGTGTGATCCAGACAGGGGCAGCCAGGCTTCTGAACAGGCAGGAAAGGGAGGCGAAGGCTGCCGCGAAGGGATGGGGAAGTTGGAAGTTGTGGGCTGTAACAGGATCTGAACACAACTGCCTGCACCACAAGTGGTTTTCATGGAGTGCTGCCTAAAGTACCAGGCATTACGGGACAATGCACTTCTAAGTCGGATGCTTAATAAATCAGCCAGGCATGCGTTATGATGCTGCCACGGAGCCCTTGTTGTGTCTTAATGCTCAATTATACAGCACGGAATCTGGGTCGGGCTTTCTGTCATCTTGGATGTGTGGCAGAAATGGCCTCGCTCTAATTGCTCTGCACGGGAATGGGTTCATTTGTGTTTGGCGGGCGACTCACGCTGATTGACAGTTAGATTGAAGGGGTCTCACTGAGGATCACAGGCTCGGACAGCTCAAGACCTTGAAAGAGATCTTAGAAGTGACCCTAGTCCGGTCTGCTCCTGCTGCAGGTGGGAAAATCAAGGTTCACAGAGAGAAAGTGGCTTGCTTGAGGCCACCAGATAGATAGCCATGGAGGCTCAAGTCAGGCTACTGATTCTGAGTCACATACTCACTGTACCACCCCAGGCAGATTCTCAGCACAGCCACTGCTGCCCTTCCTATGTCGGTGGCAAACGCCATAGATGGTGACATTAGACTCTGAAGCTGAAGACCAACCGGAAGAAGCTGTGCCTCATTTACTTGAATAAAAATGGACAAACCGTTTAACAAAACAACAGACTTCCATATTTTATGGATCCCTAGGGACCCAGTGAACTCATGCTCCCAGATTAAAGGAAAGAGGAAAACCATACCCTCCTTGCTGAACTATGCTGCCTGCTGGTTCCGCAGTGCCCCAGCGGTCTCTGGAATGGAGATTGTCATGTATGACAGCTGGAGAGCATTATCGCTTGAAGACTTGCATTCTGGCTTTTATATTTGATTTACATAGATCTGCATACTGTATGCTCTGGGCATTGTTTTCTGTTTCATTCCATCTTCACAGCCTCTCTTCTCTAAGCTCAGTGGGTATTTTGGCTTCCCCAGCTCCTCTGGGTAAGACAGGTACTTGGCTAGAGTTTGATCTGGAGAAACATCTGGAAGTTCCACCTCTAGGAGAGGCTCTGGGGCAGAGTGGCTGCTGGGCCAGTGATATATTGGAGTCATGTGGCTTTCATTTCTCTTAAGCTTCCATGACAGAGGCCAGTCCTTGTTTGTCTCCTGTCTCCCAGGTCTCTGTGTATAAAGTCCCAGAGGGGTAGCTTTGAATGTCTCTGTCTGGGGCAAAGTCGCACCTTCAAGATGCCATGGAGAGATGACCACATTTTGGGTACCTAGATCAGTCCTAGAAGAGAAATAGTACCAGATGAGAAAGGCAAATTAAAACCACAGTGAGATACTACTACCCACCCAGTAGGATGGCGAAAATGAATGAAACTGATAATACCAAGAGTTGACAAGGATGTGGGTCAAGTAGAACTCCCATATGTAACTCAGAGAAGTGTGAACTGGTATAGTTGCTTTAGAAAATCCCTTGACAAACTTTCCAGAGATGAACATGCCTCTCCTGTGACCCGGCAGTTCCATTCCCAGGTCTTCTAGCAAGGGAAGGGAGTGCCTATGTCCTCCAAAATGCATGGATAAGAATGTTCATAGCAGCTTCATTCACAACAGTGAAATATTGGAAACTACTCAAATGGATAAGTCCATATACTTGAACAGTGGAATAGGGCATGGCAACATAAAAGAATAAACTGCTTATAAGCAACATGAGTGAATCTCACAGCAAAAGAAAAGAGACATCAAGAATCCATACCATAAGTTGCCATTTATATGAAGTTCAGGAACAGTAAAGCTGGTCTGTGGTGACAGACTTCAGAACTATGGTTACTTTTGGGGAGGGAAATGGCCTAAGAAGAAGCATGGGGGAGGTTTTTGGGGTGATGAGAATGTTGCATATGTAAAAATTCACTCATTCACTTATAATGTGTGTCTATTATATCACAATAAAAACAAAGTAGATAAAAAGGATTCAGGTGAGAAAGCCTCCAGTCCCATTCTGGTAATGTCCCATGTTAGTCCCAAGACTTGTGGGACTTGGACTCTATTTCCAGACTCCTGACACCAGTTTGCTTTCTGGATTATGGGCTTCAGCATTTCCTACCTGCCTACAGGTTGAGGTTTAAACATGCCATAACCTGGCTACCTGCCTCTGTCTTAGTAAATACAGGCACACCTTCAGGTTTGCCCAACTTCAAGTTGAGCTGATGGTGTCAGAGTTGGCTTGCTCTAAAAACAGCTCTTCCAGGGCCTGCCTTCTCTACTCTTCAGCCCATTTAGTCCAACCCTTAGTAGTCAAGAAGAGATGGGCCAAAGATCTCCCCATACTACATCCTCCATCAGCTCCCCACACTGCCACAATTTCTAAGGGGCATCTGTAGAGGGGATACTCTGTTACTGGCTGGATAATAAATCCTGGGTAGTCTCAATGAGCTGGGTTGCATAGACCCATCAGGACTCCTTTGGGCTAAGCTAATGGCCAACTGAAGGCTTGGAATAAAAACAGATCCCCCTCTCCTTGGGCCCTCTCCTCTAGGATAGGGATGGCAAATACCTCATACATGGACCAACCCATCCTCTCCTGGTTCCTTCCTACCCCCTGGCAGACATTAGTCCTTGATTATAGCACTTTTCTAATAAGCTTGGATGGAAAAGTTCTCCAAGGAAACACAAGAGACAAAGGGTATGCTCAAGCCTCTGGAGTTGGGCTTCTTTCTTAAGGCCTAGCCTGGGAGCATTTCCTTCCAGACAAAAGGTAACCCTGAGCCTGTCTTGCCATACCAGCTGCCAAAGGAGTAGGAAAGATGAAAGTTCTAGACCTGGTTCTTAGAAGTAGATGTTGAGAGAAGGATTTGCCTCCAAGGACTTACTAAGGAAATGCTCCCAGGTTATGGTAGGGGATGAAAGGCCTAGCAAAATTAGTCTCAGGCAAAAGTCCCCTAGAGGTGGCTTTGCTCAAGATTGGTAGGAGCATTCTAGAGGATGAGTTATTCTAGGCATTGTCCAAGGGAGCTGGGCTTATATACCTTTGCACCTGTCCATCATTGATCAAGGGCTTCTGGGGAGAACTAAATTCCCAGGCACTCCTGGCTGTCTGTGTGTGTGGAGCACTCCAGTGGCATGAGGGCACCCTTCAAAGATATACTTTAGGTGTGGGTGTGGAAAATAAAGGTGCACAAATTGGGGCACACAAAAACAGTAAAATAGAGATACTCTCCACTTCTAAAGGCAATTCAAAGAGACAAAATGCACAAGAAAGATGGTGCCTAGCAACAGCGTGGTCTTGAATCCTCCCCTGCTACCGGGAGGAATATGGGGAAGGAAGAGGGTGATTGTGTGCCTCATGATCAATCCTGACCTGACCCCTACCATAGCTGTCCATCATGGCTGGACAAGGGAGGAAGGGGCAGGGTACTGCCTCTAGACGCAGCCACTACAAAGGCACAAAGAAATCTCCCCAGGAGAGGCTTCCAGCTCCTCACCCTCCTGCAAAAACCACTGGCATCTTGATCACTTCTGGTTTCACAGCACCGGGTGATTTTGGAGTGCTTTCCCGTGCCTGACTTTATTTTCATTCCTGTGAGGTGGGCAGGGACTTTTGTTTCCAGTCGTCACATAATACAAAGGGTTGATGTGCTTTCCGGTAGCCTTCTTTGTGCTGCTTCTCCAATTAGTTTGTATTTTTGTCTGGAGCTGACCCTGATTGTCTCTCTCCACAGGGTTAAGGAGCTGTGTTAATTCCCCACCTTTAAAGTCCTCTCCCCACCCTAAGTAAGAGAATGATTTTTTTTTGGGGGGGGGGGCTTTTGCTGTGCAAAAAAGATTGGGACCCTGGACACCTGGCCCTTGGTGTTGCCTCGGCCCACCTGCTAGCTGTTAAAATTCTTTAACCTCTCTGGGCCTCCGTCTTCTCATTTGCAGTATAAAGAGGTTGGCCTAGATGACAACTCCAGTCCTTGCTCTGAAATTGTGTGCACACATGGCTCCGGGTTATGGGAATTGTGTTTCTTTGTTCATTAGGAACAAAGAGCAGGACTCAGATTTTAAAGTTGCCACTATATTTTGATTCCAATACCTTACTTTTTAGGTAACGTTTTTCTTTAAGAGGTGGGAGCTGGCTGGTGTAAGGGGACCTTTTTTTTTTTTTTTTTTTTTTTTTTTTTTTTTTTTTTTTTTTTTTTTTTTTTTTTTTTTTTTTTTTTTTTTTTTTTTTAAACATTAAAGCCCCTGTCTTCAGGGAAGAAGAGGCTGTTGGATGTGTTTTGAATGTTTCAAATCAAAGCCTGCCAAGGGAAGGGGAGCTATAGGTTTCAATAAGCACCTTCTTTCAGCAATTTTAAGAATTTCACTTATGAGGATAATGAAATCTTCAGAAACCGTAGGAGACATACCAGGAAAAAAAAATATGATTCATCAGTGGAATTTCTTTAGACACTCTCTGTTCCTACTCCATTTGTCTATCAGGAGGGTCTTCTCTGAAGTCTTTTGCATCCTCCCTGTATCTTGGGGAGCTTGTGTGACCAGTGTCCCCGCTCGCTGTTGACCATCCCAGCTCCTGGGGCCTGAGTTGCTGCCCCGTGCTGCTGCATGCTGCTCATGGCCAATGTTTCCCCTGGCAGCCCACGCCTTCCAGAACCAAAGCTCAATTTTTTGCATCCTGCTTCTCTCAGTGTTGCTCTAGTAAAAACAAAGACGTGGATGTCGTGGTTCTGAGACAAGATGTGCTGATTTGTTTTGGGTGTGGAATCCACACCCACGCTGGGGTTTAGGTGCCTTGGCTGGGTGCTAACCACTCAGAGGTCCATCTGGGTGTGAGGGCCCTGACCAAATGTGTGCCCGCTTCTAGTTTGGAGAGAAGTGGGGGAAGCTGGCTTCTTTCCTTTTATAGGTTTCCTTGAGATTTTGCCAAAATTCATTCCCAGCTATTTAAAGATTAAGAAAAGGAATACATTTTTTTCAAGAACCTAATTTGATGTACTTTCAGGGAAAAAAACCACATACATTTAGAAAAGGTGACGTAAAATCCTCAAAGTATCCCTTGAAAGGACGAGCTGATGTTTAATGAAAAGCAGTGGGTGTGGATGGATTCTGTACATTTTCGAGGATCAAGTTACCTGCAAAGAAAGAAAAATTGTGGGATGGGTATAACATAAACAAAAAGCAGAGTTCAAGTGAGGACTTTAAGAAATTAAAATCAAAAGGAACTCTTCAAAAAAGTGGCCATCTTGGGTATTAACCCCCAACATGGAAATGAAAACAATTTTAAAAGGCTCTAAATAAAAAGGCAACCCACATTTGGGCGTACTTCAGATCTTTTGGCCTCTAGCTTTCTGTGGGAAGCTATGGTTTCCTCTCATTTGCTTGCTGGGTGTAGCATTTGTTTTCTGTGATGTGCATCTAGGATTTCTTACCGGCTCTCCAAAGCTGTGCTGGCTTGAAAGAGGAGGGCATTTTGCGGTTCTCATATGTGAGGCCCTCACAATGTGTGCATCTAGTGTAATGGTGGAAAAACATAGACCAGTAAGCAGAAGACTTAGCTTTTTTAGTCCCATTTCTGTTTCTCACACTCTGAGTGACTCAGGGGAAATTGCTTTCTTTCTCTGAGACTCTATTCTCTCGCTATAACATGAAACCCTGTCTTAAAGCATTTTCTAGGATGATGGAAATATTCTCTTTCTGCACTGTCCAATATGGTAGCCACCAGGTGTATGTGGCTATCGAGCCCTAGGAGAGGTACTAGAGTGGCTGTGGAATACATTTTAGTTTTATTTAATCTCAATTGCCACACATAGCTAGTGGCACTGGACATTGGACAGAGCAGTTTTATTAAAAAAAAATTTTTTTTTTCCTAAAGTAAGCTCTATACCCAATGTGGGGCTTGAACTCACAACCTTGAGATTAAGAATTAAACGGTCTACCAACTAAGCCAGCCAGGTGGCCCTGGACAGAGCAGTTTTAGACAGTAGCTGAAATCCCTCTGGTTCTAAAATTCCATGATTCCATACTCTGGTGCTCAGGCTTGCATTGCTAATCATTCACAAACATTCATCAAATCATTATTTGGGGCCTTGCCTGATCCAGGTGCACTTTTAATTCCTAGGGAAATAAAGATGAGTAAGGCAGAGTCCTTTTTCCTTAAGGCCTCACAGTCTCGTGGGAAAGAATCATAAACTTCTAGAAACTGTCAGCTGTTGAGGGCTTGAGACCCCTGGGAAAATGGAGAGGAGAGCCAGCCTTCGTCAATATTTGTTACACGTGAGTCTTTAACATTTGCTGAGCAAGGATGTATGGGCAGGCAGTTTGTTCCAGCTAGGTCTGGCCCAATTTTCCTCCCTAACCTTAGTGGCTAAAAGGAATCTGGACATTCGCCAGCTGCTGAGTTAAAACCTGGTTATTTTTAGCCTTGGGAACCTTGAAACCTAGTTAGGGTAAATAACCTAAAAGAGTGGGACTGAGAGATTCACTCTTTCATTCAGCAAATAAGGACTGCGTGTGTATTGCATGTCAGACGTTGGGACGTTGGGATGTGGCCACGCAGGAGACAGGCACAGGCCTTCCTCTCTGGGAGATCACCTGGCATTTGAGGGGAGGAAGAAGATATCATGTAGGCAAACAGACAATGATTTTAAATAGTGTTCAGAAGAAAAGAAGATGTGGGTAGCTAATAAATATAATAATTTTTTTTAAAGATTTTTATTTATTTATTTGACAGAGAGAGAGATCACAGTAGACAGAGAGGCAGGCAGAGAGAGAGAGAGAGGGAAGCAGGCTCCCTGCTGAGCAGACAGCCCGATGCGGGACTCGATCCCAGGACCGTGAGATCATGACCTGAGCCGAAGGCAGCGGCTCAACCCACTGAGCCACCCAGGCGCCCCTATAATAATAATTTTTAAAAAAGATTTTATTTATTTGGGAGACAGAGAGAGAGCACGCAAGATATAGAGCACAACAGAGGAGAGAGGGGGAAGCAGTCTTCCTGCTGAGCAGGGAGTCTGACGTGGGGCTCAAACACAGGACCCTGAGATCATGACCTGAGCCAGAGGCAGACGCTTAACCAACTGAGCCACCCACATGCCCCAGTATAATAATAATAAAAAAAATCATTTATAACAACCTAACCGAATCTGCTGGTCTCTCTGGCTTGTGTCCTGAAGTTAAAACAACAATGATAACAACAAACTGAAAAACATTTCCAAGCCTGGCTGTGCTGCTTACTGTGCTGTGAATTTGGGGAAGTTCAAGCTTGTTGTTGGGATGCAATAATATAATGTGGGTGACGGGGCCTGTAAAATGAGTGAGGCACTCTGTAATGGTGAGGTTTCATTATTATTGCTTAAGCTCCAAAATCTCTTGGTGGATAGTAATTGACTAGTTGAGGGCCTCTGGTTCAGCACCTGGGAAGGGGAGACCCAGAAGAGGGCCCAAGAACATTTGAGGGGTACTGTGGGTCAGGTGTCTTGGAATAGTGTTCTTTGTAGCCCTTGGCATCCACTGAGAGACTGGCTTAGTGGGTCTGACCCTACTTTAGCTAGAACTGCCTGATCTTAACTATTCCGTATGTTGCATGTATGTGTGAAGTGTTGATAAAAGTGTCTTTTAGATTGAAAAAATGATTTTGGAAACTGGCTGGTGGATGCTGAGAATGACTGGGGTTACCAGGGCTAGCTGGGTGCTGAAGGAGCATGGGCCAACTCCCCTCCTCACCATTGTGAGGTTTTGCTTCCTTTTAGGACCACAAGGGTGTGAACTGTGTGGTCAGTAGGAAGCTGGGAGAATCCTTGAGGCAGGATGCGAAAGGAGCAATGGTTTCACCAGACCTCAGAGCCTTATTTGCAAAGCATCTGTGGTCCCTACCCTCTTGTCCCTGTCACGTGGTTGATGATGTATCCAAGGACAGGTAACTAGGGACACACAGTGAGCTACTCCTAAACACTGAGTGGGAGCTCTAGGCTCTGTCCCACACCACCTCATGGAATTCCTGGTGCTCAGTAGCTTCCATTTGCCCCCACGATTCACTCTGCACCCTTCCCTACAAAGTTCAGGGCCCGGGCAGAAGGCATCTGGGGGCTCCCTGGCCTTCTTGTCTCTTTTGGTTTCAGCCGATGGGAAGAATGGAGACCCTGAGAGGTAAGGAGAGTGAGGTCAGTGCATTTATTCATGCGTCTCCTTTTCTGTCCTGTTGCTATAAGCCGGCTGCCCTGATGGTCCTAAGTCATGGGGCACCCCTCTTTGCCGAACTCCCGCTTTCTTTGGGTGAAGATCACTAGGTCTTACTGGTGCCCCTTCAGGTCTAGGAGAGGTAACCAAACCCACTGTTGTTAGCCTCAGGGCTAACAACCTCCCCTGTGGTTTTGCTGCATCCTCTATACTCCTTTGTAACCAGTTCCTTTACTAAATGCTCCTTGGATTATGCAGATTTGAGGGAACTTTCCCTCCCGGCAATCTGATGGGATATGCAGCCCAAGAAGCCCACCAGGTATGGACCCTGACTACTTCTCTCTTGAAGAGAAGGAAATTGGGAAACAGAAAGGTTAGGATTTGTGTTCAAGGTCACACAGCTAACAAGCAAGCCTCTGGGATTAAACATCAGGTGATCTGATTCCAGAAGCTGTGTCCCTGAGCAATGCCTTATAGTGCCTCTCGGAGCAGGGGAGGTGGGGCGGAGAGGGGGGGTAGAAGGGGTGAGGAGTTGTGGTGGTGGTGGGGGGAGGGGAGGGATGAGGGGAATGGTCCAGGGCATAACTTTCATCACAAAGTCTAATGTCCCTTTGATCCGTTGCTTCCTCGTTGGCTCCTCCTGCCTGTCAGCCTGGCCAGGGCCATTAGGGGCCTGGCAGGCAGCCTGGAAGAGGTGACCTTTGGCGAGGTCCACAGAGGAGTGGACAACCAAGTTTGTTTCTGTGGTTGGAAACAACACAGGACAACCCCTCATTAATTAAAGGAGCAAGAAATTGTCTCCTGGTTGTGGCAGGGGCTGACAGCTTCCCCTCGATGATTTCATTCAGTGGTGATGGTTTTGTCAATACGACATGCTGCCGGGAACCACACACAGTGTCTTATTCTGTCTGAGAACATTTTTGTTTTTTTTCCTTCTGAGTTGCACAGTCTCGGGCTGGGAGTGACAGAAGCCAGCCTGTAACTTCGCTGACCTACTTCCTGGCTGGCTCTCCAGCCAGCAGCCCACGCATCATCCATTTTAACCAGCTTTTCAAGGTCACGACTTTTCAATGCAGAGGCTGGCTTTTTGCTTGACACAAAGCCAGGTACCATCAATTGTCCTGTTTAGGAAATTTTCAGTGTTCCCTTTCTTTAGCTGAGTAAAAAGTATGGGTTGGGCTTCTGTTTAGGACAGATAACAAATGCAGTTGCTTTGAGCCTAAATTGGCCACTTGGTCTATACTTCAGGTGCTTAAAAAGCAGGTTTTCCACTATTATGGAGCACCTGGGCCAGACCAAATACAAACAGTGAAGGGTTTAGGTCGTCCCGGTAGATGGTCATACTCCTTTTTTTGTTGTTGTGACGCAGACAAATATATGTTCCATGTAAACACAATGTCTTATTTTTCACTCTTATGAAAGGACCATATGAAACCAGCTCTTCACAGATAAAAAGCAACTGCTTTGTGTATCTATTACTGTACCTTTCATCTCCCAAGGCTTTGTGAGAAACCTCCAGCTGGAGCTACATTCTTTTCTGGTTTGATAAAGATAAATTGTATTCAATGAGAGAGAAAGGGGAAGCGTTTTCTTGATTATTCTCTAAATAAAAAGTCAGGGGAAATGGGATTTTCTTTCCCCAGTACTCAAAGTAGTTAGTTTCCCTTCAAAGTGACCCCAAATTTTCTGTGCTGCTCAGCATTCTAAAACTGTTTGATCTTAAGAAGCTTGTTATCTATTGGGTCCTGGGAGCTCATTAGAGAATAAAGATGGCACATAGCTTTCTCTGCTAATATCTGCTAATCATCAACAGCTAGCTTTAGGCAATATGGTACAGTATTACAGCATAGGCTCTGGAGTTGAAATCTTGGCTTTTCCTCTTGCTGATTGCGTCGATGTTGGTAAGTTAAGTTGCCTGTGCCTCAGGTCTCTCATTTTGGGCATTAGAGATAATAATAGCACTGGCATAGAATATTGCCAGACATAGATGAAATAGACATGGAAGGTGTTTAAAATCGTGCTTGCCACATAGTTAGCTCTTAATGAATGTTAATAATTACTGGTTACCATGGGAAGGCTGGAAAGGCAGAAAGAAACTGAATTGTCTGTATGAGTGTGTGTGTGAATGCCTGCATGTGTGTGTGCATGTGCATGTCTAAGTGTGGAATTGAGCTGCCTGGGGAAGGGAGTCTGCAGAAACAGAGCAAAGGAAGGGGGGCGTGGCAGGTTTTCTTAAAAGGACTAAGTGTGATCCAAGAATTTTCAGGCCTTATTCTCTTTCTCTGTTGGCTTTCAACACAAGCAAGAAGGCAAAAAAAGATCAGTTGCCTATGGAGTTGCTGTCCCTACTTGGGCAGTGCCATCTAGAGCTCTGAGCTAAGGGTTGTGCTTCTACACTTGGGATTTGCAATGTCCTGAGGCCAGTTGGAAGGGGGTGTGATGGGACTGACTCCAAATTTTTGGTATCTGCATTGACCTTTTGTTCTCCAAGAGGTCTTTTTTCACCATGCCTGGAACCAGTCACTGTCCGGGGAGCTGTTTGAGTGGACCAAGCAGGCTGCGGGTGCCCGTGGTCTCATGGTTTTGGGGTTCAGGATATTTTGACCTTAACATCTTACATTGTGAACAAAAGAATTTTAATAGGATCATACCAGTATCATTTGCTTTTTTGTTGAACATACATTTTTCTCAAGCAATATCATTAATTTAGTTTGGTTTCTTGCATGGTCTTCTAGCTCACTCAGTAAGTACTTTGTGATATTTTTCTGCTTTTAATGAAATGATTTTCATTAGGATCAGATTAAAAAAGATAAAAAAGAGGACAAGGAAAAAAAGATTAGGAAAAGGAGAGCAAGTGAAAGCCAGAGAGAGAGGAAGCAGAGAAACAGAGAGGAATATATGCAGGAACACATATATACAAGGACAGAAAAATATAAAATACAGACTTAGAGAAATTGGGGGATTTGCAGAGGCAGTCACACAAAGCGAGAGGGAGACAGAGAAACACAGAAAGAGAAAGACACCACAAACAGATGAAGACAGAGAGCAAATGTAGAGAAAATGTCCAGATATGCACACATAAACACACACACTCACAGAGCAAGAGAATGAGAGAAAAGACACCCTCTCCACCCACCGTGACCAAGGAGACTCGAGTTCTGCTGTATTGGTTGCCAAATTTTGGATACAGCAGGATCGAAATGCAGTTTGGGTCAAACAGTGGGGCTGAACTATTTTCATGATCAAAATGACAGAATCAAAATCAGGTATATAATGTTTTTCATGGTTCTTAATAAACAGAAGTTATGGATTTTAATAGACTCTAATTTTTTTTTTAAGCTCAGGTACTTGCAGAAGAATCCCCTTTCTTGGTTGTAGGACCACTTCCATGTGACCTCCTAGATATTTTTCCTTGCTGGGGTGGGAGCATCCTGGCTTCAGAATCTCCCCATCCATTGACACACTCCCAGTCCCTTCTGTTTTGCTTTGGAGATTCATGGTGGGCAGATAAGATGTAGCTGTTGTTGCGTTCTGTCTAGGAAGCTGACCAACCACGCAAGGACTGGAGGCCTGGGTGGTGGAATTTGGTAGAACAGACCAAAATAAAATGTTGGTGCCTGTGGGGACCAAATACTGTGAGACTCATACCAAACACTGTTTTATATGGCTGTTTCAAGATCTCAAAATCCTTATGGTTTCTTAAATCCCAAGGAAATGGGCTCAAAGACACAGAGAATGTAAACTAGATCTTTGAAATTCCCTTTGGTTAGTCTGTAGAAACTTATTTCTGCAGACGTGCCTTCTGATTGACAAAAGCTCACTCTTATATTCACAATCTCACCCTGTCAAGGTCTAGTCTAAAATCACCCTCAGAGAATATTGTGCAGTAACTTTTAAAAAGCCCCAAAGCCTCTTGATTTATGCATCTAATTTATTGTTTTTCCTCTGTCAGAGCTTTCCTTTGTACATAACCAAATCCTGATTATGAGTGCCTATCACACATGGCTAAGCCATGATGTTGGAAGGCAGTGTTTGAATTTAGAGCCTGAAGTTCTTCATTTACTATCAAGTCCCTTTTCCTTTGGAAATTTATGTAAAATCTTCCCCCCCTCCTACTTTCTGCTCCCTTTGGAAGCAGTTAATTAATTTCATGTCTCAAAGATGCTTTGTTTCCTTAAGTAGTTCAGTCTGGCTCATCTTCCACTGGGTATCACTTTTCGCCAGCACTTGACACAAACTCATTTGAAAATAGCTCATTGTGGGCCAGTTGTCTGGGTTTGATGGGACAATTGCTTATGAGGTCAAGGACTTTATGCATCACTTAGTCATTCAACAAGTGTTCATGAATCCCCAATGGGGGCCATGCACTGAAAATGTAAAAGGACTGATCTTTGTGAATCCTGGCCCTCACCCCATAAAAGCCCCAGTGACTGAGCTGGTTGGGTCCTCATATGCACTCTGGGGGATTTCATACTAAAAGTAGAAAACACAGGAGCTGATGAGCAAGACCAAGACAGCACCTTTGACAGGGAGGCGAGAGAGCAGGAGAATACATGCATTTGTCAGGCCAACAGGGCTATAAATGGGAGATGGAACCAAGAGTCAGTAACCAGACAAACAGCAGATTAGAAAGGGATTAGGGTGAGTAGGTTATAGGATGACCGCCATGAGCTCTGTTGGGGTGTTGACAGCTCAGATTTATGGTCCTGAAGGTGTATAGCATGTGGGTGTTTCTGGCTGGATTAAAGGTACAGGATCTGGATGGAATCTGTCCCCCATCCACCATCCCTCTGGCCTTCTATGCAATACGGGCTAGAACAGGTCAGCCCTCATTTCATTCAGTGAAAGAACGCAGGGATACTCTGGGATATTCACACTACAGGCCTGATTACTTTGGTTTCTCTTCTGGGTCATCTCCTTTGCATAGTTGTAGGTATTGGAGCTGGAAAGGGTGTCTGTGATAAGCCGGTATTTCTTTAATTACCATCTCTGGCTTCTTGGCTTGGGCTGGAGGCCAGGGAGGGGAGGTGTAGGGGAAAGCACAGGTGCAGGCAGGTTGGGAGAGCAGGGAGTGGTGGTAGATAAGGTGAATGTGCACAGATGGCATAGCTTGTGGCAAAAGCCAACATGGTTGTTTTTGTGACTTAATGGTGAGTCTAGGAAGTGCCTGTGAGTTTTGGGGAGGGGCAGATGGTACAGACTGAGATGTGGAGAATGAGTGGACTGGTGGATGCTGCAGAGGTCCAGGGCAGGAGAAATTTATAATTTTGGTGAGTGCACCTACCATTATCAGAATTACACTGGGCCTTAGGAAGGTAGCAGCTCCATTATAAAATCTAAAATTATAATTTTTCAAGGCGTATTCAGGACTGAGAGTGAGGGAAGTTATCTGTAGATAAGGGGTGTATATAAGGGGTGTTATAAGGGGGGGTGTTATATTAGGAAAAATTGCACTGGACTCAACATTGTGCCTGGGCCTCAGGGAGCTGTCTGCTTTTGCTCACTGCATGCCCCTGCCCACTGCCCCCACTTCCTGCCCCGCTACTGGTAAGCCCTGTTATATCAGCCTTCCCCTAAGGCACATGGGGCCAGATGTTTGGGTAGAGCTGAGTCTATTGGGAGAAGGGACCCACCTGTACTCAGTTTAGTAGGGGATGTCCAGAATGTCTCAAGCCAGGACAGATGTGATTGAGAATAGACAACCTCTGCCTTTCACCCTATATTACCTTAATTGATTTTACCTGTGGCTAGATGGAGGCACCATTTTCTGGGCAGAGAAGTCTGTGGAGCAGGAGGTTTGTGGTTGCCCTGTAGGATGGGCAATCTGCTTAGCAGTTTGAATGTAAAGCATTAAAATTTATTTCATCTTTTTTGAAAGTCCAGATGTAAGAAAGGTGACATTCTGACATAGGCCTACACTGGGCACGGATGCTATGGCTATAGATGATAGATGAGGGATGAGAGCCTTTACAAGTAGAATGTGGCAGAAATGACAGTGCTGGGCCTAAGCTTTTTTTTTTTTAATTTTTTATTTTTTATAAACATATAAAGTATTTTTATCCCCAGGGGTACATGTCTGTGAATCACCAGGTTTACACACTTCACAGCACTCACCATAGCACATACCTCCCCAATGTCCATTACTCCACCCCCCTCTCCCGACCCCCCTCCCCCCAGCAACCCTCAGTTTGTTTTGTGAGATTAAGAGTCCCTTATGGTTTGTCTCCCTCCTGATCCCATCTTGTTTCTTTTCTTCTTTCCTAACCCCCAACCCCCCATGTTGCATCTCCACTTTCTCATATCAGGGAGGTCATATGATAGTTGTCTTTCTCCAATTGACTTATTTCACTAAGCATGATACCCTCTAGTTCCATCCACGTCGTTGCAAATGGCAAGATTTCATTTCTTTTGATGGCTGCATAGTATTCCATTGTGTATATATACCACATCTTCTTTATCCATTCATCTGTTGATGGACATCTAGGTTCTTTCCATAGTTTGGCTATTGT
>PISX010029082.1:0-20411 GCA_004024625.1 Mellivora capensis | reverse complement strand
TCAGGCACCCCTCATGTCTTCTTTTTGAATCATGGGTCATTATACAGGATTTGGATGGATGAAAACTTAGAAATAAAAAGATTAGAATTATAAGACACGAATTATAAGATTAGAAGAATCTTTTTAAAGGTAACCTACACTTGAGATGCCAGTTAAACATCTGCCTTTGGCTCAGGTCATGATCTCAGAGTCCTGGGATAAAGTCCCAGGAGTCCCATATAAGGCTCCTTGCTCAGCGGGAAGCCTGCTTCTCCCTCTGCCTGCTGCTCCCCCTGCTTGTGCTCTTGCTCTCTGACAAATAAATAAATTATATTTATATAATTTATAATTTATATTTTTTATAAAGTAAATATAAATTAATTAAAACAAATAAATCTTTATTTTGTATTTGATGTTTTTAAAATATTTTATTTATTTATTTGACAGAGAGAGAGAGATAGCAAGAGAGGGAACACAAGCAGGGGGAGTGGGAGAGGGAGAAGCAGGGTTCCTCCTGAGCAGGAAGCCTGATGTGGGGCTTGATCCCAGGACTCTGGGATCACGACTGAGCCACCCAGGTGTCCCAAATAAAATCTTAGGAAAAAAAAAAGGATCACCTTACTCTATTCAGGCACTGGACTATAAGTCATTCTGTAGGATGAGATTTTATAATATATTCTTTTTTAAATTAAAAAAATTAATAAAATTCTTAAATTCCAGTATAATTAACATACAGTGTTATCTTAGTTAGACGTGTACAATATAGGTTGATTCAACAATTCTCTACATTACTCAGTGCTCATCGTGATGAGTGCACTCTTTAATCCCTTATCACTTTATTTCACTCATCCCCAAACCACCTCCCCTCTGGTAAACCATCAGTTTGTTCTCTATAGTTAAGAGCATGTTTCTTGGTTTATCTCTCTCCTTTTTTTCCCCTTTGCTCATATTTTTGTTTTGTTTCTTAAATCCCATGTATCAGTGAAATCATATGATATTTATCTTTCTCTGACTTATTTCACTTAGCATTATACTATCTCCATCCATGTTGTTATAAATGGCAAGATTTCATTCTTTTTTTTTATCACCAAATATTTCACTATATAACTAAAATGGAATATATATATATGAACATTTTACACAAACACACACACACACACACACACACACACCCCACATCTTCTTTATCCATTCATCAGTTGATGAACACTTGGGTTCCTTCCATATCTTAGCTATTGTAAATAATGTTGCTATAAACAGGGCACATAAATCCCTTTGAATTAGTATTCTTGCATTCTCTGGGTATATACACAGTTGCGAGATTGCTGGATCATAGGGTAGTTTCATTTTTAACCTTTTTGAGGAAACTCCATACTCTTTTCCACAGTAACTGTGCCAGTTTGCACTTCTACCAACAGTGCACAAGGGTTTCTTTTTCTCCACATCCTCTCCAACACCTGTTTCTTGTGTTTCGATTTTAATCATTCTGACAGGCATGAGGTGATATCTCACTGTAGTTTTGATTTGTATTTCCCTGATGCTGAATGATATTGAGCATCTTTTCATGTGTCTGCTGGCCATCTGTATATAATATATTCTTTTTTTTTAGCTTTTAGTTTTTTTATTTATTTCATTTCTTTTAAGCATAACAGAATTCATAGTTTTACACCACACCCAGTGCTCCATGCAATGCGTGCCCTCCATGATACCCACCACCTGGCTCCCCCAATCTCCCACCCCCCCGCCCCTTCAAAACCCTCAGGTTGTTTTTCAGAGTCCATAGTCTCTCATGGTTCAATGGTTCATCTCCCCCCCAATTTCCCTCAACTCCCTTCAGTATATAATATATTCTTATTTCCTTCCCTTTCTTCCTTCCTTTCCTCTCTTCTTCCTTGTCCTCCTCTTTACACAGACATTTACTGAGCACTTACAACATGCCAGGTCCTATGTTAATTATTACTTAGTATTTAGCATTAATTTAGTGATGAACAATAATCAGTTCCTATCTTTAATACTGTCTAGTAGGAAAAAGAGAGAACATGTTACTACATCCAGGAGACTAGGCAGGACATCTATATTCCTTAACTCAACTGCATGACCAGGAAATATTTCTAGGGAGGTTATGCTTGAATTCACCCTTTAAAGGATGAGTAGCAAGTAGCCAAACAAGCAAGGGGGAACAGAAGAGATATGATGAACAACATCATGGAAGAGTGAGGACACATGGTGAAATTATAAATGGTAAAATATAAATGAGCATATTGTGTGAATGTGGATAAAGGAGTGTCTGGTCACCTATTCTGATGATATTTCAGTGAAAATAAAATTAGGCCTTAATTTTAACCCTCTTCTTGGCAGAATCCTTCAAAAAGCTAGCAAGAATAAAATCTGATTCTATATCATTTAATTAGATGTGCCTTAGTATCAAATGTAGGAAGAAGAAACTCAAAGGAAATTTTTCATCTTTTCAACTTTTAAGAGTTACTCTTACTAATTGCTGAGGGCAGTGGTTATTAATGGGAACAGGCAAGGGAGCAATGTCTCAATTATTCTCAGCCAATCTTCCTGACAGTATTTCATTCAAATCAGAAAAGATGTTAATTCTATTTTTGATAAGGTAGAGGAGTATGACCAGTTGTAGCAAGCAGAATCCCAGCCTCAAAGAGTCAGTTGGATTAGCCTCAGGAAATCCTGATTTTTATCCAATGTGGCCCATAAACTCAATTATTATATTCATGAGAGAAGTTCTTTAAGGATTGACTATTAGCTTCATTTTGCATTCAAAGGCGGGAAGTGATAAGCCTTAAAACAGGGTCAAATGATTTTTAGAGCTAATGTCACTGAGGTCTCGCTACATCTCTCCCTCTTGATCTCTAGCCTTTCCTTTTGACCCTCATCCTTCCTCTTTGCCCATTCTCTTTCTTTCTTTCTGTCTGTCTGTCTGTCTAAATTTCTTCTCAATTTATGTCTTATGCCTACCAGTGCCTCTTTGGGCATTTAAATTTTTCTGCTAGTGATTTGGGTTTCTAACATTTTACCTAAAAAAAAAAAAAGATTTCACATAACTCTTTAGACTGCTCACTTGTCAAGGAATGTCAAATAAATTCCTCTTATGATTCCTCACATATTCCCACACCTGACAGAACCACACCTAGAGGAATGGGGTTATTGTTGTTTCTGTGTCACTCAGGAGCAAGTCTCTTGTGGAGAATCCTGTCATCCTAGGCCCTGCCCTGTTCGGCACTTTTAATAGGGATGTGTATGAAGACATAGATGACAGAATCAGTTTCCAAAATGATCTCAATTGGCCGGAATGCTGGTATGAAATCAGCTAGCTGAAATTTAAATCAGGCCAAAATAAAGTCCAATGTGTTAAATTTAAAGAGAACCGGCAGAAACTCAAGTCCTGACTGGGATAAATTCACTGGACTAGATTGAAGGGGTTTTTTTTTGTTTGTTTGTTTGTTTGTTTGTTTTTAAAGATTTTATTTATTTATTTGACAGACAGAGACCACCAGTAGGCAGAGAGGCAGGCAGAGAGAGAGGAGGAAGCAGGCTCCCTGCTGAGCAGAGAGCCCGATGCGGGGCTTGATCCCAGGACCCTGAGATCATGCCTGAGCGAAGGCAGAGGCTTTAACCCACTGAGCCACCCAGGCGCCCCTAGACTGAAGGGTTTTAACTGAATATTAGCTTAATATAAGCCCAAAGCATGAAGCAGCTGTTGAAAAGCTGAAAAGCTGTTGAAAAGCAGCTGTTGAAATCTGAAACTTGATTTTCTATGGTGAGGCAACACAGGTAAGGTCGATGGAGGGGAAGGACAGTGAGAGGTCAGAAAACTAGAAGAGGGTCTATACACCATGTCAGATGAAAGTGGTGGAAAAAACTTAGAAAATAATGAGTAGGAAGAGACTTGCTATCCCAAGGTGAATGTGAGCCAGACATCAACTCAAGAGGAATGTAGTAATAGCTAAAGCTGATCCCCACTTCCGTCCTCCCTGTGCTCCCTGTCTCTGCCCAGTTCCTTTTATCCCCGTGAGTTCTTTTTTTTTTTTTAATTTTTATTTATTTGTCAGAGGGAGAGAGAGAGAGCAAGCACAGGCAGACAGAGTGCCACTCTGCCACAGGCAGAGGCAGAGGGAGAAGCAAGCTCCCTGCCGAGCAAGGAGCCCCATGTGGGACTCGATCCCAGGACGCTGGGATCATGACCGGAGCCGAAGGCAGCCGCCCAACCAACTGAGCCACCCAGGCGTCCCTGTCCCCATGAGTTCTAAAATGAGTTCAGACTTCTTCCATCCCTGGCCCTAGCTCTAGAGCACAGATTTTATCTATCATGACTAAGGTATGGGAGGGGCTGACTTCATGGGTATATGATTTGTGCTCTTGCACAAGGCTCTGCACTTAGATGGACCCTGTGCTTGGTTTAATGTTTCCTTGAAATTCATAACAAGTTTCAAATGAGGGGCCTGGCGTTTTCATTTTCCACTGAGACCCACAAATTATTAGCCCATCCTGGGTGTAGAAAACACCCTTTTCTTCTTAGACCAATTGGAGTTTTCTATAAGGAAGATTTGCTGTGAAAATGAGTTAGCAAATAATGTCAGCTATACTAATAGCTAGAAAAGAATAAAATTGCAGATTAGAGGTTAATGCCAAAGTGAACTAGAACTCAGCCAAAAAAAATTGTGATAGCCTCGTTAAGGGGGTCTATAGCTTCTGGCTCCCTTCCACCTCATTTTTAATGGCCCTGAATGTTAAATTAAGATATGCATATGATCTGAAATGGATTTTGGTTTGGCAATAAAACCAAGCTGTAGGATCTAGAATACAGGGTTTATGCCAGTAATGGACCCCAGGTCACTGGCTTGAGCTTCATTACCACTTATCACTCCCTGTTTTTTACCTCTTCCTTCTGCCTCTTTCTACTCATTGGAGATTGGAACTCTGGCTTCTTCTTCCTTTTTTTTTTTTAAGGTTTTATTTATTTATTTGACAAAGAGATAGAGAGCACAAGCAGCCAGAGCAGCAGGCAGAGGGAGAGGGAGAAGCAGGCTCTCCAATGATCAGGGAGCCCGATGTGGGGCTCAATTCCAGGACCCTGGGATCATGACCTGAGCCAAAGGCAGCCACTTAACGAACTGAGCCACCCAGGTACACCTAGAACTCTGGCTTCTTAAGTTTGACTCCCTTTACTTTCTGTTTACTAGTGAATTAAAATGGCCATTTACACAAATTGGAGAATCTTGTCTTCCTCACCAATTATTGGCATCATGTAAAGTTTCCAGATTTAGCAAATAAAAGTACAGTATGCCCAATTAAATTAGAATTTTTGATTAAAAATGGATAATTTATGTGTTCCAAATATTGCATGACATATACTTACACTAAAAAAATTGTTGTCTTGCTGAAATTCAAATTTTTTTTTAACATCCTGTGTTTTATCTTGGAACCCTAGCATCATTGACACCTGTGGACCTTTGGGCTGCCCCAAATATCTGTGATATGCCTACCATCTAATTTCCTTGGAATCCATTGGCATGACTTCAGTTTTTTTGTCTCCTAGTCTTATCTAATGCCAAATCCTTGCTCCTGCATTTTCTGCCTCCTCTCTAATTCCCATGTCAGCAGAGAGCAGAAATGCAGAAATAACTAAGAGATACATTCCGAGTTTATTAAGCAACCACTTATCTTTCCCAATTCATGTTACCAATTCTTCCCATTTACGGAAGCTCTCCTTCATTTCCATCTCCAAGTATGGCTACTAAATTTTGCAACGGAGGTTGTGACTGTTCCCCCCCAGCAACCCTGGCATCCTTACATGTCCCTCCGCTCTTCGTGTTGTAGTGTGAGGGAAAGAATGAGGTATCTGTGGTAGAGTTGTAGTTGAGCAATGCATGATGTTGGCAGCGGGTAGGGGGCAGCAGGGAGATAAAGAGGTAAAGGAGAGTGGAGGCAAGATGAGTGATGGGGCTTCTGGGTGGTTTAGTCAGTTAAGCATTGCACTGTTGGTTTTGGCTCAGATCATGATCTTAGGGTCATGAGATTGAGTCCCCCCTACCCCGCCTTCCACCAAACCCTGCATCAGGCTGTGCACTGAGCATAGAGTCTGCTTGAGATTCTCTCTCCCTTTCCCTCTGCCCCCAACCCCCACCATGTGTGCTCTCTCTCTCTCTTTCTAAAATAAAAAAATAAATAAAATCTAAAGCAAAACAAAACAAAAAAGATGAGTGATACCCCTGGGTCTGGGATAGAGAGTGTGTGACAGCTCCAGAGGTGTGTGTCAGATGTGAAAGCTGAGTAGAGGCAAGGTATGTGATTATACACTCAGTAATATTTAATGTAATATTTCTTTAAATAAAAATTAATGCTTTGGATGATGAACATATTTTAAAATTAGAGAATGGGAGGGTGCCAGGTGCACAGTCAGTTGAGTGGCTGAGTCTTGGTTTCTGCTTCAGTCATCATCTCAGGGTCCTGGGATTGAACCCCTCATTAGGCTCTGTGCTCAGTGCAGAGTCCACGGGAAATTCTCTCCCTCTCCCTCTGCTCCTCCCCTGCTCATGCGCTCTCTGTCTCACGGTCTCTCTCTAAAATAAAAATAAATAAAATCTTTAAAAAATTAAATTAAATTAAATTAGATAACAGCGATGGTGGTATAACTCTATGAATATACTGAAAACCACGGAATTGTACACTTTAAAAGGATGAATGTTATGGTATGTGAATTATATCTCAATAAAGCTGTTATTTAAAAATTAATACAAAAAAACCCCATACAACTTCATGATGAACAAAATACCAAAATATTAATGAAAGTAAGGATCAGGCTGGAACCCACCCAAGCCCTAAGAGCGCCAGTTTCTAGGTCTCAGGACCATCAGTATTGCCTGAAAAAGGTGGAAGAAAGAAGGAGAAGGGCCTGCATACAGCAAGGAGGAACAAAGACTTTCTTTTTGTAGTTTCAATTTTTCTTTCCTAAGCCACAAACACTAACTTTCCCTGAATTCCTCTTTGAACAGTCCTCTCCACGTTTGTTCCTCCCCCTTCCTTTCTCTGCTCCATAGCCTACAGTGGAGCACAGGGGAGATGGGGAGAGAAGCAGGCCAGGAGCTAAGTTTGGATGGATTGAGAAAATCAAGGCTATCCTGTTTATTTCAGGACCACCCTAACTCTGGCAAATGTTTGTAATAAAGTGAGGAAAGTATTCAATTAACAAATGGAGGAAAGTACTCAATTAACAGTTTCTAAAGGAGGAAGTGTAGGAGGGAGAAATGCCTCAGAACTGTTTGGGGTAGAAGATGGGGTCATAAGAGCATGTGGGTCGGGCTGATTGCCAAGCTAAGGAGACCAGCCTAGCTACCAAGTCAAAGAGAAGGATTTGTTTATCTGGAGAGGATGGGTAGCAGCGGGACAGGACAGAACAGTTGGTAGTGACAGTGGAGGAAAAAGAGGGACCCTGGGGGATATATGAGACTGGGTTCACTATAGGCTGATTGATCAGGAGAAAAGTCCCCTAAATCAGGACTTTTAAAAACAATATGTAAAGTGGCTTTTAAAAGTTGTTTAATGTGTTCTCTGTGTTGTAAACTCTCCCCTCTACAAGCCCCTGCTCTTAAATAAAATCTATGTGTATGAGTGGGGTTTGTGTGGGAACCAATGAAGAAACTGAATTTCATGTACAGAGTGACCTGCTCAGAATGGAAAATGGGGCAGAAATGGCTGAAGCCCGGCGTGCAGCAAAGACTATGAAATGTAAGCCCCCTGCACTGTGCAGAAGAAGAAGTGACACCAATATTGCCTCAACAGACTCAGTTTACATATTTGGAGCCCAACTCTCTAAGGTTCGTCCTTACATTTTTACTTGACACATTTCAAGGGGTTTTTCACACTCAAGATATTAGAATCTATATTAAGCTCAAGATCCTAGCTAGATAACCAAATTTCTTAATTTCCTAATAGATGTTCCAACTTAAGGGAAGATATTTGCAATAAATACATATATACATAAATATATTTATGTACATAAATATATACATATTTACCTTGTATATATGATTCTCTTCTTTCCACATTAAAAAAGGTTTCCCATTGGGGCACCTGGGTAGCTCAGTCATTAAGCATCTGCCTTCAGCTCAGGTCATGATCCCAGGGTCCTGGGTTCGAGCCCCACATCGGGCTCCCTGCTCGGCAGGAGGCCTGCTTCTCCTTCTCCCATTCCCTCTGCTTGTGTTCCCTCTCTCGCTGTGTTTCTCCCTGTCAAATAAATAAAATCTTAAAAAAAAAGGTTTCTCATTGAAAATGATAGTTTAATATGAACCATGACAGACCCTGTAGTTTCACAGCACTTAAGAGGCATGAAGATAACTGTCTATTGGCTTTTTTTATTCATTTCTTGTTAATAAGTCACACCCCCCACCCAGAACTTTCTGACTATAGCCCTATTCTGTTTTACAGTGGACAAGCCTCAAAAAGACTCACTCTAACCCAATCAGAAATTCTAGAGTTAGGTTTCCAGGCATCAGTACTTTTTGAAAGCTTTCAAGATTTTTCCAATGTTTTGCCTTGGTTGAAAATTACAGGGACTGAATCTTCAGAGGCATGTGTATTTTGAAAAATTCTCATCCTCTCCTATCAGTTGAGACTTATTTAATTCTATGGATTGAATAACTAATTATTTAAGACTTACTGTGTTTTTCCCCTCACTATCACTTGTCAAAAGCACAACATAAGGAATGAGAATTTAGAAACCAAAATATTAATCCCGAAATAGCCTGATTGTTTAGTTCCTAATAATAATTTGAAATACTCCATTGATAACTGATTAATTCATTAATTTGTTCATTAACTCGTGCATTCTTAAGCACTTTTTATGTGCCCATACTCTTCTAAGAACTGGTGATATAAAAGTGAACAAGATACAGTTCTTACCCTTCGGAAAAATTGACAAGTTGATAGGCAATTACAATATAGTGTGATGCATATTAATAAAAGAGTATATGCCTAGAACCCTGGGGCTCATTGAAGGGCATTTTAATGAAGCTTAAAAGGTGGAAAGTTTAGAAAGTATTGCCTAAACTGAGACTCAGTGGATGAGAAGAACTCAGTCTGAATGTAAAGACACAAGAGATGAATAGTGCAAAGACCAGTAGAAGGAACAGAATGAACCCAACCAAAGAGCTCTCAAAGATCCGCAAGTAGTTGGGCAGGATTATAGCTTAAAATTCAAGGGGGATATGAGGCTGAGCAGATAAGCAAAAGTCAGATGATGAAAGACTCCATCCATCACATTTTGGAGTTTACACTCTATCTAGGGTGGGGTGTCACAAAGATTATTTGAAAGTCAGAATGACTAAAATTGAAAATATTGACAACACCAAGAATTGATAAGGATATGCAGTAACTAGGGTTCTCATATGCAATACCTATAATGCTCTACAACCCAGCAGTTCCACCCTCGGTTACGTATGAAAAGAAATGAGTGCATGTGTTAAACAACTGATATACATAAAAGTGTGGAAACAGTTTTGTTCGTATTATCTAAAAACCTACAGATGGCCCAAATAGCTATCAACAGGAAAAAGGGTAAATAAATTGAGGTATATATATTTTTTAAAGATTTTATTTATTTATTTGTCAGAGAGAGAGAGAGGGAGAATGAGCGAGCACAGGCAGACTGAGTGGCAGGCAGAAGCAGAGGGAGAAGCAGGCTCCCCGCCGAGCAAGGAGCCCGATGTGGGACTCGATCTCAGGACGCTGGGATCATGACCTGGGCCGAAGGCAGCCGCTTAACCAACTGAGCCACCCAGGTGTTCCTAAATTAAGGTATATTAATAGAATGAATTACTACATAGCAATAAAGAAGAATGAACTACTTATATATGCTACAAACTGGATGAATATCACAGACATTGAGTAAAAGGATCATACACAGAAAAGAACCTACTGTATGATTCCATTTATATGAATTTTTAAACTAGACAAAACTCAACTGCGGTGATAGCAGTCAGAATACTAGTTACCTTGGAGGTGGAACACGAGTCAAGTGGGGGCATGAGTCAGCCTTCTGGCATGCCAGAATGTTTTGCATCTTGATCTGGTAATCATAACTGAAGATATATCAAGTCATATTTAAGATTTGGGCACCCTACTAGGTTACACTTTGGGCACTTCACTAAGTTAACATCTTTATTAAGTTATAACTCAATAAAAATTAAAAAGGAGAGTGCCATAACAAGATTTGCATTTTGAATTGGCTACTCTAGTTGTAGAATGGACTGGAAGCAAGAAGAAAAATGAGCAATAATACCAGTAAGAGAGTGGTGGCCTGAAATAGGGGATGGATTAATTTTACACATAAAAGGTAAGGAAGAGGGGCGCCTGGGTGGCTCAGTGGGTTAAAGCCTCTGCCTTCGGCTCGGGTTATGATCCCAGGGTCCTTGGATGCAGCCCCACATAGGACTCTCTGCTCAGCAGGAAGCCTGCTTTCCTCCTCCCTCTCTCTCTGCCTGCCTCTCTGCCTACTTGTGTTCTCTGTCTGTTAAATAAATAAATAAAAAAAATTTTTTTAAAGGTAAGGAAGAAGAAGCTTGGTATTTCTTGTATGTGGTGGATGAGAGAGAAGGAAGTGTTAAGAATGGTTCAGAAGGTTCTGGCTTAGGCAACAGGATGGATGATGATGACATTTGCCGAGAGAAAGAGCACAGAGGTGGAGCAAACTTGAGGTCATATTCAGTAAATGAGAAAAGGTCTGGGAAGGAGAACTGGGTGTGACCAAGGCAGGCCATCTACTCTCTCCGACTGGTCTGATGAGAGGGTCATAATCTCGATTTGAGTCACCTGCATTTGGTTAGCACTGGAAGGACAGGCTCCAGCCAGTCAGAGTGGTTGAGGGAGATATTAGGAGCCTCTATCACCTTCTGAATAGGTATCTGTGGTTTGAAAACAGGCCTGTGAAAAATAAAGATTGATTTAGAGCAATGGGCCTCAAGTTTCCAAAATGTCAGAATGAAAAAGTAAGGCAGGTTTTGCCAAAGAAAATAAATATGCAGACCATCTTCACACATGTGGTGAGGAACGCAGATCTTGGGCCTTTGAGAATGAGTTTATGTGGTTGGTTGTGTGGAATGAGGGGTGAGGGGAGCCACTAGGGCTCTAGGGCCCAACAGACATAGGTTCAAACCCCACCTCCACTACTTACTTACATTATGACTGAGGACAAGCCAGTTAAACATCTATAAGCCTCAATATCTTTATTTAAAAATGTAGCAAATAATTAATAATGTCCAGACTCCTAACCTGACTTATGAAGTCTTTAAACCCCGAAGCAGGGTGAAAGACTTTTGTAGGTTGGGTTCTCCTAGGAAGCTGACTCAGAGATTAGCATGCAAGAGATTTCTTAGGGAGTCCTCTTGGGTACTGTGCTGTATCTACAAAGGAGAATGGGAGAAGTAAGATTGAACAGAGTGGGAAGTTAAACTGTGATGTGGGGCATTGGAGGCCTCAGATACCAGTATGTCTCCACCTGAAGCTGGATGACCCATCAGAATTGTCCCAAGTTGGAGCAAGAGGGCTGGGTCTTTATATGCCCACAGTGATCATCCATTGGCTATGGGTTGCCCTGGGAAGAGGACATGACCTTAGATGAGGCCATCCACATATTCTACAACCTCCAAGGCTAACACCAAGCCCTTTTTAGAACTTGGACTCAAACTCACCACTTCCATGTGCCACACCCTTGTGTATTCAGGACCTCACACTTAATTTTCTCAGCTTACTACTTAATCATGTTCTTTCCTTTCATCCCTTTCTTTATTTGGCTTCTATGACACTGAAGTCTTCTAATTTTCCTCTCACTTCACAGGTTATTCTGTCTCAGTTTTCTGTGTGGGTTAATTCAGTTTGCTACATATAAACATCTGAGTCTGAGTGTCTTCGAGTTCAGTCCTTAGGCCTCTTCTTTGTCAATGCTGATGATTTCATCAATCTGTTTTATCAATGCTGATGGCTTTTCAGTCTTGGGGTAACTGGATAGAATGATATTTCAGTATAATTGGCTTCCTTTGTAATACTATATATTTAATATTTTACATCTAAAAAAGGGATCCATAAACATCTCTATATTACCAAGGGGTTCTGTGTCATACAAAAGGCTAAGAACACGTACATCATAATTTCATTTATGCTCTTGAAGTTTATTTACATGTAGATGACCCTCAGGTTTATATTTTCAATACTTGGATCTTATCCCAGTTATTTACTGTGGTGTAACAAATTGCCAAAAATCATAGTGGCATAAAACAACAACTGTTCTCTTTCACAATTTTGTAGGTGAAGAATTTGGCATTGACAAAGATTAGCATTCACTTGGCAGATGGCCAGGTCTGGGGAGTCTAAGACAGCTTCACTTTGGTAGTAACAGCTGGAAAGTTGAGCTTATCAGGGATCATTGACTGAAATACCTACTGGTACCTCTCCAGCATGGTGGTCTGAAAGGGTGAGATTTTTTATGTGGAGGATGAGGACACCCTAGAGTATGTTCCAATAGGCCTCAGTAGAAATAGCAAGGCTTCTCATGGCCTAAGCTAGGGTGTTCCAAAATGTCACTTGTCTCAATTACAGTCCACATTCAAGAAGGGAGGAATTAGACTCTGTCTCTCAAAGGGAAGGGAAGCAGAGAATCCGTGGCCATCTTTAATCTATCACAGATGCCTAAAAGGTATCTCACTTGTAACACATCCAGACAAGACTCTTAATTTCCTCTCCAAATCTGTTCCTTGTGGTGATCACCGTCCCAGCGAATTGGACCACTGTTCACCCAGTTTCTTAGGTTCTACATATTAGAGCCATTCATGACTGTCCTCTTCCTCTCATACTCTATCCTGTTTTTTGTTTTTTTTTTTTAAAAGATCTTATTAATTTATTTGTCAGAGAGAGCAAGCACAGGCAGACAGAGTGGCAGGCAGAAGCAGAGGGAGAAGCAGGCTCCCTGCTGAGCAGAGAGCCCGATGTGGGACCCGATCCCAGGACGCTGGGATCATGACCTGAGCCGAAGGCAGCTGCTTAACCAACTGAGCCACCCAGGCGTCCCTACTCTATCCTGTTTATTAGCAAATCCTGTTGGCACCACCTCCAAAATACATCCTAAGTCTAACTGCTTGCTCACTTCTCCACTGTTCCTGTTCTCATAGAATCTATACTTTAATGGAGAAGGCAAACCATAAAAAAAATATATGTACCCTAATACAACCCACATCATCCTTTTCCTGGACTGCTTTAATAGTCTCCCAGCTGGATTATTAGCTTCCACTCTAATTCTCAAGGACTCTTCTTCACTATACAACAGTCAGAGAAATTCTATTAAAGTCACATCAAAATTATGTCGCCCACGTGCTCAAAATGTTCCAGTGGCATCAAATCTCAAAGTAAAATCCAAAATCCTTACTATGACTGTCAGCTTTATATTATCTAGACCCTGGCCCTTACTGTGACCAATTTCCTACCTTTCTTCCCTTCACTTACTATACTCCACCCCCACTGGCTTATGTGCTCTTCCTCCAAGAAGCCAAATGTGCTCTTCTGCAAGGCCTTTGCACTAAATGGAACTCTCCCTATTTATATATTTACATGGCTTACTCCCTCTCTTTGTTCAGATCTTTACTCAAATGTCAACTCTTCAGAGAAGCCCTCTCCACAACTGTAGAGATGTTTACTCTTTACCCCCTCTACCACACTATACTATGTATACATTTTTATTGCCTGCATTCTCTACTGGAATGCAGGCTCTATGAGAAAGGAACTCTGCTCACTGCTATTTCCCAATTACTCAAAACCGTGTCTATTACATAATAGGTACTCAACAAGTATTTGTTAAATGAGTGAATAGATAAATGTGCTTAGTCTGCCTTGGAGCCAGAAGAGGATATTCAATAAAATTTGGGGAGTAATTTAGCTCAATGTGGAGCAGCCACCTTCCCTAATATTAATAACAAGGAGATTCCATTGCAAATCCAAGAAAGGTATAAAATTTGTGAATCTGCCTCTCATTCATTCTCTTCTAGGGATCTAACAATAGTCCTTCTTGGAAGAATTATGAACTGCCAACATTAACACAATGATTTTCCTTTTATTCCTTCTTCAGAATATTGGATTATTCCCCCCGCCCCCTTTTTAAAGGTTTTATTTATTTATTTGAGAGAGAGAGAGAGAGCATGAGAGGGGAGGGGGTCAGAGGGAGAAGAAGACTCTGCTGAGCAGGAAACCTGATGTGGAACTAAATCCCAGGACTCCAGGATCATGACATGAGCCGAAGGGAGTTGCTTAATCAACTGAGCCACCCAGGCGCCCCAGAATATTGGATTATTTCCTATCTCTTTCCTGCATATACATTTTATAGTCCTCTGACAGGATTCCAGTTCTGATAAATATATGTATCCTAGGCAAAGTTAGTTGGTAATATAAACCATGGAATAAATCAAGGCCCATGTACAAGATGAGCTGGTCAACCTTTTAGGATGGCATAGACATAAGAAGAGTTTGGGAAACTGACTTTAACATAGGAGGTTATAAATGCTAGTAAAAATTTCCCTTTCCTAAGCAGTCTTAAGACATAACTTAACTTCCATTTTACTATGTATGCTAAGTGCTTAAATATCACAACCTAAAAATATTAAATTCTATCTTTTGAAACACTAAAAGCAGTGTGAACACTAGCAGAAACTGTCAAAATTAGTTTTTTTCAGAACTCTGTAAGTTAACCAAAACCTACAACCATCTGAGGAGACAATATTTAAGAAAGACGGCTGAATCTGGGTAAGAACAGTTGGTTTTATGACATATTCATTTGCCCATTTGCATACTTTGAGGTGAATGGAAGCAAAACTACAATATCCCAGAACTTATGGGGGATACTAAGGCACCGCAGAGAGAAATTTATAGCTGTAAACATCTCTATTAAAAAAGAAGAAAGATCTCAAATTAAGAATCTAAACTTCCACCTTAAGGAACTAGGAAAAAAGGGGCACCTGAGTGGCTCAGTTGGTTGAACGACTGCCTTCAGCTCAGGTCATGATCCTGGAGTCCCAGGATCCATTCCCTCATCGGGCTCCCTGCTCACCAGAGGGTCTGCTTCTCCCTCTGACCCTTCCCCTTTCATGCTGGCTCTCTATCATTCTCTCTCTCTCAAATAAATGAATAAAATCTTAAAAAAAAAAAAAAAGGGAAACTAGAAAAAAAGAAAGAGCAAGCTAAACTCAATGTAAGCAGAAATAGGAAACTAATCAACATGAATATGGAAATAAATGAAATAGAGATTAAAAAAATAGAGAAAACCTGTGAAATGAGAAGTGGGTACTTGGAAGAGATCAACAGAATTGACAATATTTAGCTAGACTGACCAAGAGAAGAGAGGACTCAATTACTAAAGTCGGCTGTGAAAGAGGGGACTTTGCTACTGAGCTTACAGAAGTAAACAAGGATTACCAGGGAGTAATATGAACAACGGTTTGTCAACAAAGAAGAGAACCTAGATAAAATAGAAAAATTCCTAGAAAGACATAAATTATTGAAACTGATTCAGGAAGAAATAGAATATCTGAATAGACCTATAACAAGTAAAGACATCAAAATGATAATTAAAAAAACAAAAACAAAAACAAAGAAAAACCCAAGCCCAGATGGCTTTGCTAGTGAATTCTACCAAACACTGAAGGAAGAACTAACACAAATCCCTCAAAAACTTTCTAAAAATTAGGTAGAGGAGGTAATGCTAACAACCAGTTGTTCTTTGAGGCCAGTATTATCAATACCAAAACCAAAGATGTAAGAAAATAAAACTACAGACTAATATTCCTTATGAATGTAGGCATAAAAGTCTTCAACAAAATAATAGCAAACTGAACCCAGCAATATCTAAAGAAGTTTATACAACATGACCAAGTGGGATTTATTCCAGGAACACAAGGTTGGTTTAACATCTGAAAATCAATCAATGTAATACATTGTATTGATAGGATAAAGAACAGAAACTATATGATCCTTTTAGTAGATGCAGAAAATGTATGTGACAAAATTCAGTACCCTTTTATGACAAAATATTCAAGTCTGGGAATATAAAGGAACTTCCTCACCCTAATAAAACTCACAGCTAAGATCATAACTAGTGGTGAAGAACTGAAAGGTCCCCCCTCCACCCCATAATCAGGAACAAGACAAGGATTTCTGATTTTGCCATTTCTATTCATATTATGTATTATACTAAAGGTTTCAGCTGGGGCACTTAGGCAAGGAAAGGAAATAAATGCACTCAGATTGAAGAGAATGAAGTAAAACAATTTTTTTTAAGTAAAACTATTTCTACTGGAAGATCATGATCTTACATTTAAAAATCTTAATGAACCCACAAAGAAGCCATTAGAACTAATAAACAAGTTCAGTAGGGCTTCAGGATACAAGATCAATATATAAAAATCAGTTATATTTCTATAATTAGCAATGAACAATCCACAAATGAAAATAATTCCATTAACAATAGCATCAAAGAGAATAAAATACTTTGGAAATAAATTTCACAAGAAATAAAATACTTGGGAATAAATTTAAGAAAGGAAATGTAAGACTTGTGCACTAAAAAGTAGAAAACATTGTTGAATGAAATTAAGGAAGACCTTACTAAATGGAAAGTCATCCCATATTCATGGATCAGAAGACTTACATTAAGATGGCAATACTACCCAAATTGATCTATAGATCCAATGCAACCTCTATCAATATCTCAGCTGTCTTTTTTGCAGAAATTGACAGGCTGATCCTAAAATTCAGAATGAACTCAGGAGCCAAAGCAATCTTGAAAAAGAACAAATCTGGAGAGCTCACACATCCCAATTTCAAACTTACTGCTGATCTATAGAGATGAAGACCATATGGTACTAGCAATAGAATTGAGAGTCTAAAAATAAATTCATACATTGATGGTCAACTGATTTTCAATGAGCATGCCAAGACCTTTCAAGGGGGGAAATTGTCTTTTAAATAAATGGTGCCAGGAACAACTGGATGTCATGTACAAAAGAATGAGGTTGGACCCCTATGTCACATCATATAAAAAATTAATTTAAAAAATTAAATCAAATTGGATCAAAGACTTAATACAAGAGCTAGAACTATAAAAGATGAAAGCAGAGGAGTGAATTTTGTGACCTTGAATTAGGAAATAGTGTCTTTGATATGATACTAAAGCACAAATGACAAAATTAAAAATAGATGAAGATGAATTGGACCATTAAAATGAAAAACTTTGTGTTTCAAAGAGCACCATCAAGAAAAGAAAAAAGACAACCCACAAATGTTTACAAATCATATATCTCATAAGGGACTTGTATCTAGAATATTGTACAAGCCAATAATAAAAAGACCAAAAAAATTAAGAATCAACAAGGGATTTTTAAAAAAGATTTTATTTATTTATTTGACACAGAGAGAGATCACAAGTAGACAGAGAGGCAGGCAGAGAGAGGAGGGGAAGTAGGCTCCCCACTGAGTGGAGAGCCTGACTTGGCGCTCAATCCCAGGACCCTGTGGTCATGACCCAAGCCGAAGGCAGAGGCTTAACCCACTGAGCCACCCAGGCACCCCTCAACAAGGGATTTTAATAGACATTTCTTCAAAGAATATATGTAAATAGCCAATAAACACATGAAAATATGTTCACCATCTGTTTTAGTCTATTCAGGCTGCTAAAACAAAATACACAGACTGGGCAGCTTATAAACAATAGAAAATTATTTCTCATAGTTCTGGAGGCTGGGAAGTCCAAGATCAAGTTCCCAACATGGTTGTATCCTGTTGAGAACCCTCTTCATGGTTCATAGGGAGCATTTTTTGACTGTACCCTCACATGGCGGAAGAAGCTGGGGACCATTGTAGGATCTCTTTTATAAGAGCAGTAATCCTATTCTTTTTTTTTTTTTTTAAGATTTATTTATTTATTTGAGAGAGAGACAGTGAGAGAGAGCATGAGCGAGGAGAAGGTCAGAGGGAGAAGCAGACTCCCTGTGGAGCTGGGAGCCTGATGCGGGACTCGATCCTGGAACTCCGGGATCATGACCTGAGCCGAAGGCAGTCATCCAACCAACTGAGCCACCCAGGCGTCCCATGTAATCCTATTCTTTAGGGCTTCATCTTCATGCCCTACTCACCTCCTAAAGGCTTCACTTCTTAATAATGTCATCTTTGGAAGTTAAGATTTCAACATATGAATTTTGGGGGGTCACAAACATTCAAGCTAAAGGATTTTTGTGTAGACATATTTTTATTTCTCTTGGATACAAATCTAG
Organism: Mellivora capensis; assembly: GCA_004024625.1. Lineage (NCBI taxonomy): Eukaryota > Metazoa > Chordata > Mammalia > Carnivora > Mustelidae > Mellivora > Mellivora capensis. The sequence continues at coordinate 2,106 of PISX010029082.1, read as the reverse complement.
GAGTGCTGAGTTGTGTGGTAACAAACTTTTTGTGGAACTGCCAGACTTTTTTCTAATGTGGCTTTACCACATTTTATAAGCTCACCAGCAATGTATGTGGGTTTCCATTTTCCCATATCCTCACCAAAACTTGGTATAGTCATATTAGTAAGTGGGAAATAGTATTTCATTATAGTTCTAACTTTAGTTCTATAGTTGCCTTTTGTTTCTGTGGTCTAAATGTGATTTCAATTCAAAGATTTTTAGTGTATTCACAGGGTTGTACAACCATTACTACCTAACTTCAGGACATTTTCATCACTGTGAAAAAAAACTACAGACCCATTAGAAGTCATTTCCTATTTCCCTCTCCCTCCAGCCTGTGGTAAACACTAATTTAATATCTGTCTCTATAGATTTTCCTATGCTGGTTATTTCATTAAAATAGAATTATGCAGTTTGTAACTATCATCTTTCATAGCATGTTTTTTTTTTAAAAGATTTTATTTATTTATTTGTCAGAGACAGAGGGAGAGAGAGTAAGCAAGCACAGGCAGACAGAGTGTCAGGCAGAGGCAGAGGGAGAAGTAGGCTTCCTGCCGAGCAAGGAGCCTGATGTGGGACTCGATCCCAGGACGCTGGGATCATGACCTGAGCCGAAGGCAGCCGCTTAACCAAATGAGCCACGCAGGCGTCCCTTTCATAGCATGTTTTCAAGGTTTATCCACATTATAGCATTTATCAGTACTTTGTTCCTTTTTCTACCTACATAATATTCCACTATATGGATATACAACATTTTATTTATCCTCTTATTAGTTGAGTTGGATTTAGATTGTTTTCATTTTTTTGGCTATTATGAATAATGCTGTAATCTTTGAAAGAGTGAATTTTGTGCTCTGTGACTATAACTCAATAAAGGTATAATAAAAAGTAATAAAAGTTGAAATAGGTTAAACGGGATTTCATATTTAAGATTTTCTAGAAATTTTCCATTGTTTGAGAAAAACTCTGTAGTGAACATTGTGGTTATCTCTCCAGTTCTATTTTTCCTCCATTCATTACATAACTGCTATGCAGTTTGAGTGTGATTACCCCTACTACTGGCTTCAGTGGGTCCTGATTTGACCATTCTAGTCTCTTGCCATGGCCTAAGCCAGTTAAGAAGTGACATCAAGGGTTTTTGAATAACTAACACATTTTCCTTCTTCTTGAAGGGAAAACTATAGGGAAAACTTTCTTCCTGAAGGGAAAACTATAAGGTACAGGTAACTGTTAGCCACCATCTTACAACCATGAGAGAAGTCAGCTGGAAGGAAAAAAAACTAAGATTATTACAGAAAAAAATGGAGCAAGAGCCCTAAGGAGCTTTGGCTTACTCCTGTCTTTTTTTTTTTTTTTTAAGATTTAATTTATTTATTTGACAGACAGAGATCACAAGTAGGCAGAGAGGCAGGCAGAGAGAGAGGAGGAAGCAGGCTCCCTGCTGAGCAGAGAGCCCAATGCTGGGCTTGATCCCAGGACCCTGAGATCATGACCTGAGCCGAAGGCAGAGGCTTAACCCACTGAGCCACCCAGGCACCCTCTCCTGTGTCTTTTAAATTGTGTGTGTCCACATGACTAATTTGCCAAAGGTAGTCTCAGTTTACACCACTTCTCCTGGCCTGATTGGTAATTGTGCCCACTTGCTTTCTCGAAAGGGCACGGATTTAGACAGACAAATCATTTATACGGTCAAATTCCCTATGACTGGATGTTCAATTACCTACCGATTCAATTCTTAGTTAACCAAGGCCAACTGTTTCTAAGGTTGTGTCCATTCAGACTGTTTTCTGGCTGACTCCTGGCGTGCTCCCTCAGTTGTTTAAAATACTGGGAGTCACAAAGGAACCACAGGAGACATCTTGCTTTCCTCTCACTTTACCTCACTTTACTCTTTCTTCAGGACTTTCTTCAGGACCCAGGACTTCTCCATGAAGTCTTTTTAGACTTTACTAAATAAAAATAACCATTCCCAATCCCAAACAATTTCCCTCATGCCTCTTTATCAACACTTATAAATTTCATACAGTGATCTATTTTCATGTTTATTTTCCATAGTCCCCTGCAAACTTCTGAAAAAAAAAA
>PISX010029081.1:0-20558 GCA_004024625.1 Mellivora capensis | reverse complement strand
TCCATATAAATTTTAGGATTATTTGTTCCATTTCTTTGAAAAAAATGAGTGGGATTTTGATAGGGATTGCATTAAATGTGTAGATTGCTTTAGGTAGCATAGACATTTTCACAATATTTGTTCTTCCAATCCAGGAGCATGGAACATTTTTCCATTTCTTTGTGTCTTCCTCAATTTCTTTCATGAGTACTTTATAGTTGATAGGCAAAAAGCTCGTGAGAATAAGTGCGTGTGAGAACTAGAAAGGGACTGCACTGTAACTGCAATCTTTAGGGTCCAGAGTTTAATTAAAATTCATTATAATAAACATCAAACTGATGGCCAAGCATTTCCAGCAGTATTCACAGCATGTAAAGAATATGTTGGACAGTCCTCTGAAGGTTCTGTTGTAAAAGAACCTGATGCTGGCTGTACAAATCATGGGTTATCACTCTGTCCTAGCTTTTCAAAGAGGTTAATTTCTGTCTTTCTTAAGTCGAATAAAATTTAAATTGGTCTCCATTTATAATGTCAAAGTTGTCATTTTAATGCCCCTTAGTGCCCTGCCAGTAAGTTCTCTATGAAACTTGAGGATAGATAAGCTCTCAATCTTGAATGGTGTATGGATTTGATATTTGGTCTTTTGTTCTGTAAAGGACCTTTGTCCTTCTTCATTGTGTAAACAAATCATAGCCTTGCATTTATGCATACAGCTTTTTTTCCTGATGTATTTATAGGCTTTTTGATTTTTCATTAAGTCTGTGATTTATATTTTGCTGTGATGGAATGAATACTAAAATTTATCTTTTGAGTGTCCTTTCTGAACAATGGAGGGACACTAAAAATTTCTTGAAATTTTTTTTTTTTTTTGAGGATTAAAAAAAATCTGTAATAGGTTATAAGTCTAGAAGAGGACCCTCAATCACTCTTGGAAGGAGAGCTGAAACAGAAATGAGAAATAAGCCAAATGGGATGCTACCAACTGGTAACTGTAAATATTGGTATTTTTGAATCCTGCTTTTAGTCTTCTATTTATTTTTTTCGTTTAATCAAGCAGGCACCATTGCCATCGTGGGCTCTTTAGAAGTTTCCAGAAGCAGAGATACGGCATTCTTGATATAGGCCAGTTGCCCCACATATAAGCATATTTCAAATTGTCCTTTGAGGACTCACTTCACATAAAGCCAGATGAACCCTTTTCCAGAGCCGACAAGTTCAGTTAAAGTTGTGGTTTATTATTGCCTAAGTAAAGAGGCAGGAAGGGCAGATGACATTCTATCCTCTACCCTGCCCTAATGTCTTTTGTTATCATTGCTTTTGTCACTGAACAAAGGTCTAAGCACTTGCTATACACCAGGCTTTAGGGTAGGTGTAAGGGATATAAGGATGAACCAAATCCTATAACCTCTAAGAGCTTACAGTTTGGTTAGTGAACCAGGCCAGGCAATTATAATACCAGGAGCTGCTTTTATATGTATTCACTGGCAAATATTTATAGAGTCTAGTTAGCCACTGGGGAACAGTAGCAAACTAAAACTCCCTATTCTTATGGAGCTTTATTCTACTGGGGTGAGACTTAAATGAATATATACATGGTTGGATACGTAACAATTTGTGGGGACTGGTGCAAAGTGGAAACACAGAAGCCCTTCTTCAAAAAGAATGTTAAAAGGCTTTTCCCTTTTTCCTGTGGCCTCTTGACCTATGGTGATGGTTTTCATTTGCTATCTAATGTCACGCACTCTTGGACATAGGGATACTTGCTAGGTAAGTAGAGACCCTCAAGGGCACCTAGGGCCCCACTCAGACTCAATTCAGACCCTTCTGGGCTTGCACCCAGGTACCCTGCCAGGAGTGGAGGGTGGCAGGAGTCGCTGGGTGGAGCTGAGGAAGCGGGCAGCTAAGAACTCACCCCAGAGGAACACAGAGGAGGGATGTTGGAACCAGACCACTGATGAACCAAGTCTTGCTGAAAGAGAGCAAGAGAGCATGAGTTGTCTAGGGGAGAACAGATAGTTGAATGCTGTGAGACCAGAAAATGCTCAAGAAGAAATGAGAGATGAGACAGGATTACAAGGAAAAGGAAGTTACCTACTCTGCCTGTTCTCCCAGATGGAAAGATTAAAAGAGCATCAGTAACTCTGATACAGAGCAAATTAAGGTAAGAACCATTAAGTGTTAATATAGCACTATGGAAGTTCCAAGTTATCACATGATTGATGGGGACAATACTGATTTATGTTTGTTGTCCCCACATAATAATAAATACAGTCCCTTTCATCCAGTTTGGATGATAAATTATATACTTACTCTACACCAGTGTTTCTCAAAATTTTTTCCATTGTCATCCCTCTCAGGAGCTCTTGTAGACATTTTTTCCTAATCCTTCCCACCCCTACTCCATAAAATTTGAATACCAGAAATATGTCATGTATCTGTTTAGGTACTATAGTCCTTTGGAGGGCCACAAACCATCTGACATTTTTTCATTCTCCAGGAACCAGTTTGGGTATTGTCCCTGTTGGGACGGCTGCTCTGTGCAAATGACACAATAGCATTGCCATTTCTAACTCAGGGGATGCCATGTGACTGAAAAAGGTGATCATGTTGACTATTTCTTGTTGGAAAGTTTCTCCTCTCTTGGTTTTTTCATTTTCCTACTGGTTTTCCTACCTTACATATTTTCCTTTCTCTTTTTAAATGGCTTTACCTTCTTTTCCTGCTTCCTAACAAGTTTCCTCTCGAGGACTCACTTTCCAGAATTTCAAGGAAGAACTAAGAGAAGGTTCTTTAGTTCGGGGTGCATTTCCTTGATGGAGTCATTCTGAGGTTTGGTACTCCAAAAACAGTTCTAAAATGAATGTGGTGTGCTATGATAAAACTGCAGAGTGCTGTAGCGTACCACAGAAGGGACCCTATCTGCTGTGCTGTGAGAGTGGGGAAACACAGAAAGATTCCTGAAGGTTACATCTGAAGGGGGGTAAGAGTAAGCCAAGTGAAGAAGGACCACATCTGATGGAGGAACAGGTATGGCAGTCTCAGAACCAAGACAAGCCTTCCCACAAACGTCACCTTTATGATTTTTGTCAAATCTAAATACCACCAGGGCAGTTAATATTTTTCTTAAATATCACTTTCATTTTTTCGGACAGGCATGTTTCATCCATATCTGGAGGAATGTGTGAGAAATCTAGAGTATAATGTGTTGCTTTCAGTACATTTCATTTTCTAGTACATAGTAAAACATGTATTAAATGGCTACCCATTTACTATTTAAAATCACCTGATGTACCATCGGTCATATAGTACTGTAATGCAATCTATAACAAACTAAAGTAATGGAACTCTATGCAATCAATATATCCCTTCTCTTCCTTTTCTTAAAGAAGCAGTAGGAGATACAAATTCCCACTTTAGATGCCACTCTTTATGCTTTCAGTAAAATTTGAATATTTTTAAATGGTCCCCAATAACGTAAAATAATTTTCAAAACAATTGACAAGTCTGAGTTAATTTTGTAGTGACTTTAGGCGAAGGGGCCCAAGCTTTAGATCCAATCCCCATCCATTGTCAGGCCCTGAAGGAGCGAGTTTCCCACAGCTTTCATTTGAAATTCATTCTCCTGGTTATTTAAAAACCAACAGACTATAAAAAAACAAGCCCTAGAGAAAACCAAATATACAAAGGGATTTTCTTTCTTTTTCTTTTTCTTTTTTTTTTTTTAAGATTTTATTTATTTGACAGAGAGAGAAGTAGGCAGAGCGGCAGGCAGAGGGAGAGGGAGAAACAGGCTTCCCGCTGAGCAGGAAGCCACGTTCGGGGCTCGGGGCTCGATTCCAGGAGCCTGGGATCATGACCCGAGCTGAAGGCAGTCGCTTCACCGACTGAGCTGCCCAGGAGCCCCAACCGCTTTTTTTTTTTTTTTTCCCCCTTTTTCTTTTTTAAAGCAAACTTAGGCCGGCTTCTGCAGCGCGAAGAAAACACGCACTGAAGTGACGGCTCAAGACTTTCTCAGAGAGAGAAAAGGAGTCACCCACGTTCTACACAGGGAGAAGAGGTGGGAACAGCGCGGGGACCAGTCGCGCCGAGCCCCCAGTCCGCCGGGCTCCCCACGCAGGCTCCGCTCCTCTTGGGCCGGCCTCTCGGAACCGCCACCAGGGGTCCCCGGGGCCGCGGGTCCGAAGTCAGCTTCCCTCCCACTCCCTCCCACCTCGTCCTTGTCGCGGCTCCGCCCCGCGGCGCTGTCGGCGCCAAAATCAAACCCGCCTGGGCCCGCCCCGCCTCTCGCCTCGGGCGCAGGCCCGGCCACCGGAAGACCCGCCGTCCGCGCCATGGTAAGAGCTGAGGCCGTGCTCCCGGGTCCCGCGCCTCCCCAGTCTCCGGGCCGCAGGGCCCCTACGCAGCTTGGGGCCTCGGCGGCCTTGGGGTGCTTTGCTCCTCTGTTGGGGCCGCCGGGCCGACATAGCTGGGGCCCGGGGCCCGCGACCGCCGCGCCTCTGGGCCTCTCCGCCCCCCGACTCCCGGCGCTGCCCTCGGAGCACACCCGAGAAGCGTTCGCGAACGTGGCCCGGTGTGTCTCACAAACTTAGCGACCAGTCAGAGCACGAGTCGCTTCAGAACTCGAGCCTCGGGCTCCCGGGGTTTGGCCGCCCAAGCTGCAGCCTCTTAGGAAGAACCGGGAAGGGTGTGAGCGGGACGGACCGAAGCCTTGGATCTTAATGGCTCTTGTGTTTTGACAATTGAGAGGTGCCATGTATTGTAGTTCTTAGAGCACGTTTCTGAATGGCTCACGATTTCAGGAATAACCTAGCTTGTCTTTTATGCCAGTAAGATTTCTTTGAAGATCGCTGCTTTTTCCCTAAAGTTCAGGGGTCGATGCCCTTTTGTGCTTCGGACTCCTAGTTGTTTGGTCCCTTTATTAGAGAAGCACTGAGTTCGCCTTTCTTGCATACCATGATAGGTTAAGTCCTGGCAAGATTCTAGATCGACCTTTTATCTTGGTGAATTTAATGTCGTACACCTCATCAAATCATTTTCATAAACCTTCAGTTTGGTGTCATTTTTTTTCTGCTTCTGTTGGCAGAGAATCAACATCTAATTAAATGGATCTAAGATTTTAATATCTTAATTTAGTTAAGTGGCCGTTATTTTGCTGGGCACGGATCTAGGTTGTACAGTATTTATTTGAAGATACTTGCCCAGATGCAATTACAACTGATAACGGCTTCTTTGTGGTTAAACTAACAACGCAGCCACCTGGGCATAAAGTGGTCTCAGAAACAACAGGACCACAGTTAAATCTGTTGCCAGTGCTGCGTGATTGCATGTTTCTCATAGTTACTGGTCTAATACAACTGACAGATCTATGCAGCACAAATGCACTAACTTTATCCTTTTACCTAATCTACCTTTACATTTGAATCACTTTCTAATACTAAATGGTAATATGCTGTTAACTATTTTCAGATGATTACCTCTGATAATGAAGAAACACGAAATAAATTAGAATAAAATTTTGAGATACATCCTATTTTTTATGTATGCTGAAGAAGTAAGTTTAGTGTTACCTTGATCAGAGACAAGACAAACCTTTGTTCTCTTTCCTGATTGTGAGTTAATAGCTGTTTGTTTTGATTTGGTTAGGCTTCGTGAATAAACAGTTATTATAAATCCAGGCATATTTTTGGAATCGGAGAAATGCAATGTACTCTCCCAGTTTTTTGTTGTTTTTTTTTTAAAGATTTTATTTATTTATTTAAGAGAGAGAGAGCATGAGAGGAGAGAGGTCAGCGGGAGAAGCAGACTCCCTGCTGAGCAGGGAGCCCGATGCGGGGCTCTGTCCCGGGACTCCAGGATCATGACCTGAGCCGAAGGCTTAACCAACTGAGCCACCCAGGCGCCCCTACTCTTCCAGTTTTGAGGTCAACAGATATCCCCTATTTTAATTTTTCAAAATTTTATTGTAATTGGGAAACGGGGCTGATTTGAGGAATTCTGTAACCCCTAATTGGAGGTTTCTTAAATATATGGTTTTTTAAGTGGTTTAAAATACAGGTTTCCCCCACTCTTTGAAACTAGCATTCCTATGAAGCCTTTCGTGATCTGAAATGGTATGACGTGAGGAAGCAATTATTAATCTACATGGAAAAAATTTTGAGCATTCCTAGACCCCAAAGAATAACTTCTTAGGCTTAAAAAAATTAATTTTTTTTTCCTCTCAGGTTTTTGGGATACCTTAGGACAGAACTTGCTAACAGGGGCACAAAATAAATTGAGATACAGCCCAGATTCTCACCGACACAGTTCAAAGCTGTGGTGGCTTATGCTTGAGGTGCTGAATGTAGTTCCCAGGGAAGGAACATGGCGGGCCCTTCGCAAAACAAACACTCAACACTATTTTCCTATTTTCGCTTTTTGCCTTTTTTCATACCAGTGAAAATACTCTTACGATCAAAAGAAGATTAGTGAAAACAGGTACTAATGTAGGTCTTCTGAAAAGTGGGGATAGCTATATGTTGGTCAGCCCAAAGCTTTGTCCTCAGGTCAGTTCTTAAGTCCCCTGACTTATTAATTTGAACGCATCTCTAACTTACGTTGTCAGCATTTAATATTAAGTATTAAATGAGTCCCTGTTGATTTTTTGGAGAAATTTCTAAATATGAATTAGCATGGCATCCTTTTTACATTAGTTATTTTAATTCTGGCCATGATACTATCCTACTGTGGTTAATTATAAAAACTATTTCCAGTCATGAAAGAGGCTAACAAATTAGCCTGAAAACAATGTGAATGGATGTTACAGCTCATCCATATTTCTTGAGTAACTTTGGTAGCTACTGAACTGAGTGATAAGAGCTTTCGCAAAACTGTGTGCTTCCAGGACTCTACACTGTCTCATTGTCTGTGTCTTGGTGGCAGATTCTTGTGGAGTCTGTGAGTCTCTCCGGGGAGCAATTTAACAATACCAAAACATCTGGAGCTTTTCCTAAAGCTTTGGATCTGTCTTCCACTGATGCAGCCACAGACTAAAGCCCTAAAGGGATCCTCACTGCCCCACAGTGACCCTGACTCGCCTCTGGGGTGAGAAGAGCAGTATACTCAATCCCAGCGCCAGGTAAAGCACCTGGAGAGGCTCTTAAAAACTTGCAGGCCCAGGCCTGGTCTCAGAGATTCTCTTTCAATTCACATAGCATGTGCCTTGGCATCAGTACTTTTAAAGGCTCCTGAGATTATTCTAATGGCAGTTTGAAACCCACTAGACTAGAGAAATGAGCCAAAAGAGCCTTCTTAACTGAGTGTGAATTTCATGCTTGGTTATTCTGATGCTGCTGAGGCCAGTGCAAAGGGATACTAATTAAAGCAGGATTGAATGCTGGCTCTTGACTCTTGATTTAGTGATTAGGTCTATATGATTTCTTAGAGATTGCTTACCTGAGATTTCTGTGATTTAACTCTCCAAGAAAGGCACCAAGTGGTTATCACAGAATTTTTTGTTACTAATTTACCCTGTATTGTATTTATGTGAGTGCAGTGGGTGTTACAGGATTTGGGAGATTGAACAGTCTCAAAATTTATAGTTAGGGTTTTAGATACATGGCCTTGAAGTCAAGGGCTGGCCTTTGTGTCTGCTCTAATCTAGCACTAAGCTCTAGGAAAGCATGGGTAGTGTGTGTTCTGAAGAAGTTTACAGTCAGCTGAGTCGGTTGAGAAAGACAAGTATACCAATTGATTTGATGAAGGTGTTCTGGGAATACATGGAATGACACTCAGGCTGTCCTGTGAGCTCACAGAAGCTCTTTTACAGAATAGTTGAACTAAGCCTTGGGATACTTTTTGGAATTTTAAATAGGCAAGAGGAACAGGTGTTTTAGAACAGTTTTTTCTTTGTTTTTAAAGATTTTATTTATTTATTTGACAGACAGAGATCACAAGTAGGCAGAGAGGCAGGCAGAGAGAGAGGGGGAAGCAGACTAACTGCTGAGCAGAGAGCTTGATGTGAGGCTCTATCCCAGGACCCTGGGATCATTACCTGAGCCGAAGGCAGAGGCTTTAACCCACTGAGCCACCCAGGTGCCCCAGAACAGTTTTTTTAAAACACAAAGTTGGGAAAGAGCATGCTGGGAGTAGAGAATTACAAGTACAGATCTTCCTTGAGATGCCTGGGTGGCTCAGTCGGTTAAGCTTCTGCCTTCGGCTCAGGTCACGATCCTAGGGTCCTGGGATTGAGCCCCACATTGGTCTCCTTGCTCAGTGAGGACCCTGCTTCTTCCTCTGCCTGCCACTCCCCCTGCTTGTGCACTCTCTTTCTCTCTCTCTCTGGCAAATAAATACATAAAATCTTTAAAAAAAAAAAAAAAAGAAGTACAGATCTTCCTCAGCCTACAGTGGAGTTACATGGTGATAGACCCATTGTAAGTCAAAAATATCATTAAATCAAAAATGCATTTAATACACCTAATGTATGGAACATCATAGCCTGCCTTAACCATGCTCAGAACACTTAGACATTAATCTATAGCTGGGCAAAAACATCTAAGACAAAGCCTGTTTTATAATAAAGGATTGAATATCTCATGTAACTTGTTGAAAACTGTACTGAAAAGCAGAATGGCTGTGTGGGTACGGAATGGCTGTAAGTGTATGGGTTGCTTACATTATAGTCCCATGGCTGCCCAGCATCATGATAGTACCGTACCACCTATTGCTAGCCGGGAAAAAGGTTCAAATTCAAAATTCGAAGTATGGTTTCTACTGAATGTGTATCGCTTTCACACCATCACAAAGTTGAAAAAGTCAGATGATGGCAAGTCAGGGACTGTCTAGTTTTTGTATTACAGCTCAAGTTGCTTAACTCTCCACGTTATGGTAAAATTTGAGGTGGAGAGTGGTATCAAGTAGATTGGGGTCAGGTGGGAAAGAGCCTTGTGTATCACTGTAAAGTGATTGGATACTTCCGGATGGTTCCGAGCCACTCAGGGCTTTTAAGCAAGGGAGAGGCTTGGTTAGATTTGGTTCTTAGCAGGGTGGAATTTGAACTTAGAGGGTGAGACAAAGAGTGGCCAAAGGGCTTGCCTACCAGTATGTTGCTGGAGGCAGAACCCATAATAAAGGACTGAACTGACGTCAGAGTTGTAGGGAAGGAGCAGACGGGGTGGATTTGAGAAATAGTTCAGCACTAAAATTGGCAGAACTTGGTGACTGGTCCAATATGGAGTAAGAGGGGTAAAGGAACCTGGGATGAGCGCCAGGCCTCTCACCTGGCTAACAAGGTGGTATCTAACTGAGTTCAGGATCTAGAACAGCAGCTTTGGGGAGTAGATGTAGGAGAAGAAGAGTTAAGTTTAAACCCTCAGAGTTTGAAGTCTGTCCAGCAGGGAGGTAGACACTTGAGATTGAAGCTTTACATCAGAGGCTGATGTAAAGATTTGAGGATTCAGCTTAAGTGTTAGTTGAAACTGTAAAGGTAGAAGAGATTAAAGAAAAGGTGTGAGGAGATGAGGGGGAACAGTAGAGAACCCTGGGTGAACTGCAGTGTTTGAGAGCTGACAGACAAAAAAGAGAAATACCACTTTATGCCTCCTTTTTTTTACCCATACAACTCATCAAGGAATGCCAGATAATTTTATTGCCATGAAAATGAATTAGTGGGGTACCTGGGTGGCTCAGTGGGTTAGGGCCTCTGCCTTTGGCTCAGATCATGAACCCCAGGGTCCTGGGATCAAGCCCCGAATCGGGATCTCTGCTCCTCAGGGAGCCTGCTTCCCTTCCTCTCTCTCTGCCTGCCTCTCTGCCTACTTGTGATCTCTGTCTGTAAAGTAAATGAAATCTTAAAAAAAAAAAAATTGAGTTAGCAGGTTTGTAGGTTGTATAAGTAGAATAAAGACTCGTGTACCCTGGTATGTATTCAGAATGGCAACTTCAAATCCCTTTCCCCATCTATTTTAGGCTTTTCATTTTCTGATGGAGTATTTGGTGGGACAGGCTCAGTCTTTGTTTTTTATGTCTGCTTTTTTAGGTGGTGTAAAGTGTTTCAAAGTTGTTACTAAACAGTTTATGTTGCCTCCTAATCTTCTGTGATTTTTGAGAAAGATGCAGGTCACTTAAACATTAGTGTGGAATTCTCTATTAGAGATGAGATTTCTCTCTTTTGTTATTTTCTGTGAATCTTCACCTTGAGAGAATTTGGCGCTTTTTTTTTTAAGATTTTATTTATTTACTTGACAGACTGAGATTACAAGTAGGCAGAGAGGCAGGGAGAGAGAGGGGGGAAGCAGGCTCCCTGCTAAGCAGAGAGCCTGATGTGGGGCTCCATCCCAGAACCCTGGGATCATGACCTCAGCTGAAGGCAGAGGCTTTAACCCACTGAGCCACCCAGGCGCCCCAGAATTTGGCTTTTTAAAAAAAAAATTTGTATTTCACCTTTGTGTATATATCCTAAATACAATATATAGTAAAATTCATTATCAACGGATTTTAGTTATGTGTTAACTATCTTAATTTTAACTTGGCTAAACTGTAGTTATAGAATAATAGTAAACTGCAGTAGGCTTCCATTTTCTACTTGGATAGGTTTTTCCATTCTCCATCCTACCCTCCACAATGCTACTAAAATGTCATCTTACTAAAATGTAGCTGTAATCTTGTCACTCTCCTGCTTTTGAGGTAGCTTCTCATCATCTAGAATAACATACATTCCCTTGGGCTGGACAGTCAGCATCCCATGATCTGGCCCCAGACAACCTTTCTCCCCTTACCTACCACTCCTGCTCTAGGCACCACACAGCAGTCATCCCTGAGTTCTTGTCTTTCTGGAACATTCCACGTACTTCCATAACATTATGCCTATGTGTGGTCTGTCCAGGATACCTTCTCACCATTTCTCAACTTGCCAAAATCCTTTTCATCTCCAGCCTTTCTAGAGAGCCCTCAGCCTTCTCCAGGGTAGAATTCGTTCTGTCCTTGTAGCAATTTGTGCAATGATCTTTTCATCATTTATTAGTTATGTCTATTTTCTCCATGAGGTTGTAAGTCTTTTGAAGGTAAATACAGTGACATATCATTGGATCCTTTGATAAATATTGAGTTTCTGTAAACTGCCAGGCTCTACCTTAACCACAATTCTTTTTGTTTGTTTGTTTGTTTGTTTAAAGATTTTATTTATTTTCTTGACAGAGACACAGTGAGAGAGGGAAAAGCAGGCTCCCCACCAAGCAGGAAGCCCGATGCAGGGCTTGATCCCAGGACCCTGGGATCACAACCCGAACCAAAGCCAGATGCTTAACAACTAAGCCACCCAAGTTCTATCTCTTTTTTTTTTTTAAGATTTTATTTATTTATTTGACAGAAAGAGATCATAAATAGGCAGAGAGGCAGGCAGAGAGAGAGGAGGAAGCAGGCTCCCTGCCGGGCAGAGAGCCTGATGTGGGGCTCCATCCCAGGACCCTGGGATCATATCCTGAGCCGAAGGAAGAGGCTTTAACCCACTGAGCCCCCCAGGTGCCCCCCAGGCTCTATTTCAACCCCAGTTCTTCTTACTACACAGGCAGCACTAATCACAAGTCTTGACATGTAGTAGTTATAATGAGTCTTTAGAGTTATCAAACCCATTGGCAGACAAGACCATAACATTTCAGATAATGTTTCAGACCAAGTTGTTTTAAAATACAGTCTTTCTTTTTTTTAATGCAGTGTTTACTTTTTTACTTTTGTGCTTTAGTCAAAGAAAAAAGGACTAAGTGCAGAGGAGAAGAGAGCCCGCATGATGGAAATATTTTTTGAGACGGTGAGTTGTTTTCTAAGATTTTTAGTATTTTATGTAATTTTCTCAAGTGTATGTCAGTGTTAAACTGTACCTTTTTCATTAGATATCAATGCTGATCAATTTCCTGAGAAATTGGAAATTTTCTCAGGAAAATCAATTTCCTGAGAAAAAACAAACACTTTTGTTTCTGTGAAGCTGTGGAGGAAGGAGGAACCCTACCCCAATGTTCACTTCTGTCCAGAATGATCTTTCTGAAGCGTATATTTGATTGTGTCCCCTTTTTGCCTGGAAATGATAATAGTTGACATCTACTGATTGCTTCCTGGGTGCCAGTCATTGTTCTGACCACTTGGTGTATGTTATCTGATTCCTTCTTTCTTAAGTCTATGATCATCATTCTATAGATGAGGACCTCTGAGACACACCCAAGTGCATGGGATCTCAAAAATTAAAAGCGGTAGTAGGGGCACCTGGGTGGCTCAGTTGGTTAAGCAGCTGCCTTCGGCTCGGGTCATGATCCCGGCGTCCTGGGATCGAGTCCCACATCGGGCTCCTTGCTCAGCAGGGAGCCTGCTTCTCCCTCTGCCTCTGCCTGCCACTCTGTCTGCCTGTGCTCGCTCGCTCTCTCTCCCTCTCTCTGACAAATAAATAAATTAAAAAAAAAAAAGCGGTAGTACTAGTATTCAAATCTGGGGAGGACCATCTGATTTTTAGAGGCAGAGCTAAATGCTGCCTCTTTACATTGATAAATCTGTCTGTAGTGTAATATATATATATATATATATATATATATATATATATATCATGGTACATAGGCTCCCTTAATTTATTCCAGATATTTGTGCCTGCCACTAACAGGAAATAGGTTTGAAGTTTTAGGTCCTAAGTGGCAAAGCCAGGATTCAAACCCAGGCACCTGGCTCTAGAGGCTGTTTTCTTTACCATGTTGCTTTTTTTTTTTCTTTCTTTCTTCCAGGTTCAAGTCTAAATCTTTGGCTTACAAAAAACACTAACTTCAACTTCTTGTGTCTTAGCGTAATTCTTGACTATAACTTCAAAGTCTAGTCTGGCCCCAGCCTATGGCTGCTTTCATTATATACAGGTGTAAAGAAGTTGGGAGAATGGCAAAGTAGAATATGAAATTAATAAGATAATTAGTGATAATACTTGACATTTTCATTTTGATAATGCAGATTATCAGTAGAACAAGCAAAACATTCTGGGGAGCTTTGTTTTAAAAACCACCCTCTAGGGGCTCCTGGGTGGCTCAGTGGGTTAAAGCCTCTGCCTTCAGCTCAGGTCATGATCTCAGGATCCTGGGATCGAGCCCCTTGTCGGGCTCTCTGCTCGGCGGGGAGCCTGCTTCCCCTCTTTCTCTCTGCTTGCCTCTTTGCCTACTTGTGAGCTCTCTCTCTCTCTCTGTCAAAATAAATAAATAAAATCTTTAAAAAACAAAAAACAAAAAACCACCCTCTAAGTGTAATCTTACTTATGTTAACCGCCTGGAATGACTTACCAAAAGTCATTGGCAATTCAGAACAGAGAATCATATTAATAATGATGATTAGAAAGAGGTGCCTGGTGGCTCAATCAGTTATATATCTCTGACTCTTGATTTCGGCCCAGATCATGATCTCAGGGTTGTGAGATCAAGCCCAACATTGCTCTGCACTCAGCTTCAAGTCTGCTTTAGATCCTTTCCCTCTCCCTTTGCCCCTCCCCCTGCTCACACACATTCTCTCTCTAAAATAAATGGAATCTTTAAAAAAAGAATAATGATTAGAAAGATAAATTGATGAAGTTTACATGCGAAGATTATGACTATTCTACTGAGTCTGAATATTTTTCCTATGATCTCAGCAAGAAAAGTAGACTTAATTCTTGCTAGGCAGTGGAGCTGGGAAGAGTGGTGGGGGGAATGATTTTGTCCTTTATGATGTTGTTTATTTTCTCAAGTATCAAATTTGGCTGTTTCAGATTGAAAATTTTCAACCCTGCTATCAATTAATAACATGATACTGATGAGTATTAACAGCTTCCAGAAGTTCAGTAGTCACTGAGTTTTTATGTAAAGCTAAAAATTGATACTGGTTTCAGTTCATTTATTCTTATATATCCATTTTTGTGTATGTGTGTGTGTTTGAAGTTGCTAATGTAATAGAAAAACTGAAGAATGGCATGAGAACAATATAACTAAATGAGAAAGCACTTGTACCTGAAATCTATTTTACTGAATAGCTTTGTGACCTTAACCAAGAACTTGACCTATGTCTCAGCTTCCTTGTTTATTAAAGAGGATGGTAATAATTGTACCCAGCTCACAGTGTTGGTGTGAGGGTTAAATAAGATAATCCATGTAAATCATCACAATGTCCAGGTCTTAAGTACTTAATTAAACATTATCTAGCTTTAAAACTATGTGCCTTCCATGGTATCTTACACATGCTTTTATTTATTTACATATATAAGTTTTATAAATTATAAAAAGGTGTATGTATGTATGTGTGAATACACACACACACACACACACATAAAGAGCTAGAGCCCTTTCTGTTCATCTCTCCTTTATTACCTCTGTTTAATACTGTGGAGAACTAATATTTCCTTAAGACCATTTTCTCTCTTCACTTAAGGGACCACATTTTAGTTATGAGGCTAGTACTCTGCAAGCCCACTTATTTACATGGCAACCCCATAGGGGCAGCCAGTATATTCAGAGCTCTTCCTTGAGGACCACATATAGGCAGATGTCTCAGTGAGTTCATGTTCTTTTTTCAGGAAATCTAAACTTTTGCAAATAGATTTGATTGATTTTTAAAAATGCATTAGAGGCCTGAGGGCAGTGATTTATTGCATGTTTTCTGAGACCCTGAAGTATTTTCTTTAAATGGTTTATTTATAGATGTGCAAAAATTGTTTTCACACTGTAAGAGCAATGACAATGTTTTTCTTAGTTTACTAAATCTTTTTTTTTTTTTAAGATTTTATTTATTTGTCAGAGAGAGAGAGGGAGAGAGAGAGTGAGCACAGGCAGAGTGGCAGGCAGAGGCAGAGGGAGAAGCAGGCTCCCTGCCGAGCAAGGAGCCCGATGTGGGACTCGATCCCAGGACGCTAGGATCATGACCTGAGCCGAAGGCAGCTGCTTAACCAACTGAGCCACCCAGGCGTCCCTAGTTTACTAAATCTTAAGTGTAGTGAGATGAAGTTACTTCTTCTCATATTTTATTATGAAAGACAAAAGAATTTTACATTTAATTCCTACATGCCCAACACCTAGATTCCACCATTAACATTTTACTCTACTTACTTTACCACATATATATTCATCTGTCCTCTCCTTTATTCATTGGTATGTTCATTTTTGAGGGGGAGGAGAGGGAATACACTTTAAAGGAGTTCCTTATACATGCTGGGTACCT
Organism: Mellivora capensis; assembly: GCA_004024625.1. Taxonomy (NCBI): domain Eukaryota; kingdom Metazoa; phylum Chordata; class Mammalia; order Carnivora; family Mustelidae; genus Mellivora; species Mellivora capensis. The sequence continues at coordinate 5,399 of PISX010029081.1, read as the reverse complement.
GTCTTTTGTCAGGTATGTTTCATGAATATTGCCTTCTGGTCAGTATTTGTCTTCAGTTTCTTAACACACCCTTGCATGAGTAGAACTTTAAATTTTTATGAAGTCTATTTTCTATCCTATTGAAGTTACCTTTTCAGGTTTATTTTAGAAGAAATAGATACCACATTTCCATTTAAAGCAATCACAATAATTCTGTTATAATTACTGAATACTTGAGTCTTTTCAAATATTTCACTTTTGTTATCTAAGCTCTTTTCAACACTTCAATCAAGGCTTAGTAGAAGAATAAAAGAGTGTTCGGGATGCCTGGGTGGCTCATTCACTTAAGCATCCGCCTTCAGCTCAGGTCATGATCTTGGAGTCCTGGGCTCCAGCCCCGTATTGGGCTCCCTGTTCAGCGGGGAGTCTATTTCTCCCTACAGGAAGAGTGCTGCTCTGCCTGTTTGTGGGCTCGCTCTCTCTCTCTCTCTCTCTCTCTCTGACAAATAAATAAAATCTTAAAAAAAAAAAAGAATAAAGGAGTGTTCTACATAGATTTTTTCCAACTACAAGCAAGATTAAATAGTCTACATGTTTATCTTCCCATAATTTAAGATTTTGTTTATTTATTTGACAGAGATAGCATAGCGCATAAAAGCAGGGAGAGCAGCAGGCAGAGAGAGAGAGATACATGCGTCCCGCTGAACAAACAGCCCGATGTGGGGCTCCATCCCAGGACCTGGGATCATGACCTGAGCCCACTGAGCCACCCAGATGCCTCTCTTCCCATAATGTTTTGCTTTGCATGTGGTGCACGTGCCACCTGTATAGGTGAATCATTGATAGGCACCCATGAATTGTATAATTTTCCTATTGTTTAGATATAGCTCTTCCATGAAATCTTAAATGGAAACAAATCTTGACAGTTGTCTGTTTTGTTTTTATTTAGAACTGCTTAGTCTGTGGCATATGATATATGCTAAGCAAATCACTGTGTCTTAAAGTGTCAGAGAAGATGATTTTCTCATGTTAAAGAATTCACTATAAGTAATTTTTATATTTCATTAGGAAGATGTTCTTAACATTCTGCTCTCCAATGACTTTAAAGAATTGTATGTTCATGCAAAATCTGTCCCTTTTAAGTCTGTTGAAGCTATCAAACAGGATAATTGCAGTTTCTTCTAACCGTATAATGCTTGATTTCTGTTGCACTGTTCATTACCAGACATAGCTTTTATAGTACAATGTTTTATTAATATATGATGGTAAATATAAATTTATGGTAGAAGATAAATACATGTTTTTCATCTCTTTTTAAACTTTTTTAAACAGAAAGATGTATTTCAATTAAAAGACATGGAGAAGATTGCTCCCAAAGAAAAAGGCATTAGTGAGTATCAAAGACATGCTGAGACATTTTGGGAAATATTGGTCATCTCTTCTGCAATGGTCTTTCCTTTATGAAAACTTAAATTTCTAGGGATGAAGACTGTAAAAACACTTCCATGATGTCCTTGGGCCATGGCCATGATTCTCATGTATGAAGTGTCTGCTTTAGAAAAAAAAATTTTTTTATTTTTTTTTTAATTTATTTATTTGTCAGAGAGAGAGGGAGAGAGAGAGAGAGAGAGCGAGCACAGGCAGACAGAGTAGCAGGCAGAGGCAGAGGGAGAAGCAGGCTCCCTGCTGAGCAAGGATCCCTGCTGAGCAAGGATCCCGATGTGGGACTCGATCCCAGGACGCTGGGATCATGACCTGAGCCGAAGGCAGCCGCTTAACCAACTGAGCCACCCAGGCGTCCCTGCTTTAGAAAAATTTAAATGGAGTATGCATGCATACTTAGACCTACACACACATGCATACACACATCCATGCACAAATACACACATTTATTTATAGGCACAATTTACTTCAAGAGAAGTAAAAACTGTTCATGTATGTTCTGGTATTTCTTAAATGTGACTTCATATTTTTACATGGTGTATTAGTTTTCTATTGGTGTTTAACAAATTACCCCAACGTGGTGGCTTAACACAATAGAATGTATTCTCTCATAATTCTGGAGGCCAGAAGTCTAAAATCAAGGTGTTGGTAGAGTTGGTTCCTTCTGGAGATTCTGAAGGAGAATCTATTTCATGCTTTTCTCCTAGCTTCTGGTGGCTGTCAGCAGTCCATGGCATAATAGACACATCATTCTAATCTCTGCCTCTGTTTTCACATGAACTTCCCCCTTTGTTTTCTCCCTTTCTGTCTCTTATAAGGACATATGTCATTGGATTTGGGACCCACCCTAAATCTAGGATGATTTCATCCTATGATCCTTAATTGTACCCTTTCTCCAAGTAAGGTCACATTCACAGGTTTTGGGAGTTATCTTTTGAAGGGTCACTGTTAAACCCACTATGTATGATATATTTATTTTTTAAACCTTATTTTCCTTGTATAAGCTATACATGTTTATTTTAACAAATTTGAAAATTATAAAGTATATAATCAAAGTAAAATTTGTTCATAAGCCCTCTTTTCTGGGATCACCTCTATTAACATTTTGGTGTATTTTGATTTCTTATTCTTAGGTTCTTTCTGTCTGTGTATGCATTTATCTGTCCTTTTTTTCCCCAGAGGGAATCATGCTGCAAATACAGTTTTGTGTTCATGTATTTTTTCTTTTTTTAAGATTTTATTTATTTATTTGACAGACAGAGATCACAAGTAGGCAGAGAGTGGAGGGGGGAAGCAGGCTTCCTGCAGAGCAGAGAGCCTGACACGGCTCGATCCCAGGACCCCGGGACCATGACCTGAGCCGAAGGCAGAGGCTTTAACCCACCGAGCCACCCAGGTGCCTCGTTCATGTATTTTTTCATGAAACATATCATCTACATTTCCCTATGTCATTTGCTTTTTTAAAAAAGATTTACAACATCTGCCTCTCTAATGTTTCATTCTGTGACCACCTACTGTACCATAATTTGTTTAGCCTGTTACTATTATTGAACATCCTAAAATTAATGTGTAACATGCTATCTATAATTTTTTTTCTTAAAGAACAGTTTTAGGTTCACAGCAAAATTGAGAGGAAGGTACAGAGAAGTCCCATATGCTTCCTGCTTCCCCTCCTCACATGCATAGCTTCTCCTGTTGTCAGCATCACTCACCAGTGGTACACTGCAGTTGACACATTGTAATCACCCAAAGTCCATAGTTTACATTGGGATTCACTTTTGCTGTCATACATTCTGTAGGTCTGGGTAAGTGTTTAATGACACAGATGCATCATTATGGTATCATGCAGAGTATTTTTACTGCCCTAAAAACCCTCTGTGCTCCATCTATTCATCCCTTTCCCTCCTCACCCCTAAATTTTTTTCCACATCTCCTATTACTTCATTAGGAAATGTTCCTAGAAATAGAATAGAAAATAGAGACTTGGGGCACCTGGGTGGCTCAGTCGTTAAGCATCTGACTCTGGCTCTCAGCTCAGGTCTTGATCTCAGGGTCATGAGTTCAAGTTTCACACTTGGAAAAAAAAAGAAAGAAAGAAAGTAGGGCCTTGTGTAGTTTTAGGCATTTAACACGTACTCTCAAAGTGCCTTTAGGGAAGGTTATACCAAATTATATTAACGTTCATTTCTCAGAACTGTGTTTTCATTTTTAGAATCCTTGATATTTCATTTCACTTTATACTTCTTTACAAGTGAGGTTGGACAGTTTGCACATTTCGTATCGATTTTTTTTTTAGTTTATTAGATCTTTAGTTTACTAATAGATTTTGTTATATTTGGGGATTTGCTGTAGGAAAAATTAAAACGGACATTAAAATATGGATAATTTTGGGACGCTTGGGTGGCTCAGTTAGTTAAGTGTCTGCCTTCGGCTCAGGTCATGATCCTGGGGTCCTGGGATCGAGTCCCACATCAGACTCCTTGCTCAGTGGGGAGCCTGCTTTCCTTCTGCCCTCTGCTCCCTCTGCCTGCTGCTCCCCCATTTGTGCTCTCTTTCTTCTCTCTGACAAGTTAATAAAATATGAATAATTTCTTGGTACAGTTTTACTTAATAGAAAGAATAGTTTGTGAATTTCAAACATTTATGAAATGACTTCACATTTTTATATATTATTTTCAGATTTTTTAAAAGATTTTATTTATTTATTTGGCAGAGAGAGAGAGACAGTGAGAGAGGGAACACAAGCAGGGGGAGTGGGAGAGGAAGAAGCAGGCTTCCCACTAAGCAGGGAGCCTGATGCAGGGCTCCATCCCAGGACCCTGGGATCATGACCTGAGCTGAAGACAGACGCTTAACAACTGAGCCACCCAGTGCCCCTCTTTCTGATTATTTTATCTTACTCCTACCCATAACATTCAGTTCACAAGTTTTTTTTTTCTTTTTTAGTTTTTTTTTTAGCAAAAAAAGGCAATACATGTTCATTTTTGGAAAAAATTAAGAAAATTGAATAAAAAAGAAGGAAATAAAAACTGTCTCTTACCCACAGTTTAAAGATAACCACTGTCTAATTAGTGCCTGTTGTCTTTTAACTTTATATTTTTTTACAATTCTACAAAGTACATTTATAATGCATATATATATCCATGCTATTAAATACTTTATAACATAAATTTAATGATTACATAGTATCCTGTCACAATAAACTACTTTGAAAAGTCCAGTTATTGGACTGGTTTCCGGATTTTTTTCCTATGGAAAACAGTGCTTTGATAAGCATCTCTGTGCATGTCCAACATTATTTTCTTTGGCTGAATTTTTAACAGTGGAATTTCTAAATAAAAGATGTGCATAAATCTAAGGTTTTAGATACATATTGCCAGATTTTCTTCCCATATTGAGAGTACCCATTACCCTGAATGTTTTACTATATTTTTTTAGATATATTTAATTTAGTAGTCAAGAAATCATATCTCAGTGCTTTACTTTGCATTTCTTCAATTATTAATGGAGTTGAACATTTTTGTTTATTGACTGTGTATTTTGTAGATGTCCATTGATATACTTTTGTTTTTCTGTTGATGTGTTTTGCCTTTTTTATTGTTATTTTTAAAAGCTCCTTATTTGTTAATTTATTAACCCTTGATCTGTAATATTTGTTGCAAGTGTTATCTTCAGTTTTTAGCCTTTTAATTATATTTATGATGTGTCAATATAGCATCTTTAAAAATGATCTCTTTTAGCTGCTATGTCAGTGAAAGAAGTCCTTCAAAGCTTGGTTGATGATGGTATGGTTGACTGTGAGAGGATTGGAACATCTAATTATTACTGGGCTTTTCCAAGTAAAGCTCTTCATGCGAGGAAACGCAAGTTGGAGATTCTAGAATCTCAGGTAAGCCACCACAGTTAAAAATTACAGATCTACTTTTTTTTTTTTTTTAATTTTCTTTTCTTTTTTTTTTTTTTTTTTTTTTTTTTTT
>PISX010029080.1:0-20576 GCA_004024625.1 Mellivora capensis | reverse complement strand
GTACGTCTATTAGTTTAATAGAAAAAGGTAGTTCACCTTTTGGTTTTTCTATATAATTGTGTTACTGCTGCACCATATGCAAACATTTCACAGCTGTAATACCTGTGAGAAACAAGGACTCATATAAACCAAAGTTTTGTTTTATTTGTTTCACAAATGAGCAGGTTCATTTTTACAGGAAAGCAGTTACCTTTCCCTTGCTTTTTATTTTTTATTGCAAATACCGAAGGATTCTGGCAGTAGCTAAGACTTTTTTTGAGCCAACTGTGCCTTAATTTTCTCCTATTATTTATGGTTTCTCTTTTTCACGATGCATCTTTGCCAGTTACTGGTTAGATCAACTTTCCATTGAGGGAGATTCCTCTGGAATTAGAATATAGCAATTTCTACACAGGAACATACTTCTCCAACCCATTAAAAAACCATTAGAGGGGCTCCTGGGTGGCTCAGTGGGTTAAGCCTCTGCCTTTGGCTCAGCTCATGATCTCAGGGTCCTGGGATCAGGTCCTGCATCGGGCTCTCTGCTTGGCAGGGAGCCTGCTTCCTCCTCCTCCTTTCTCTCTGCTTACTTGTGATCTGTCAAATAAATAAATAAAATCTTTTAAAAAATACAAAAATAAAAAACCATTAGAAAACTGTTAACATTATCTGAAGAGTCAGATCCCAAAACAAATTTTCCCAAATGTATGTAGGTGTAGAACAGAATGAGGCTGAGAGGAAGGGAGTGGTGGGGTTAGAGGGGATGATATATTTTTCTTAATTTTTAATTTTTTATTAACATATAATGTATTATTAGCCCCAGGGGTACAGGTCTGTGAATCACCAGGTTTACACACTTCACAACACTCACCATAGCAAATACCCTTCGCAATGTCCATAACCCAGCCACCCTCTCCCTGATACCCTCCCCCCAGCAACCCTGTTTGTTTTGTGAGATTAAGAGTCTCTTATGGTTTGTCTCCCTCCCGATCCCATCTTGTTTCATTTTTTCCTTCCCTACCCCCTAAAACCCCACATTGCCTCTCAAATTCTTCATATCAGGGAGATCATATGGTAATTGTCTTTCTGATTGATTTATTTCGCTCAGCATAATACCCTCTAGTTCTATCCACGTGGTTGCAAGTGGCAAGATTTCATTTCTTTTGATGGCTTCATAGTATTCCATTGTATATATATATATATATATATATATATATATACATACCACATCTTCTTTATCCATTCATCTGTTGATGGACATCTAGGTTCTTTCCATAGTTTGGCTATTGTGGACATTGCTGCTATAAACTCGGGTGCACAAGCCCCTTTGGATCACTACGTTTGTATCTTTAGGGTGAATACCCAGTAGTGCAATTGCTGGGTCATAGGGTAGCTCTATTTTCAACTTTTCGAGGAACCTCCATGCTGTTTCCAGAGTGACTACATCAGTTTGCATTCCCACCAACAGTGTAGGAGGGTGCCCCTTTCTCTGCATCCTTGCCAGCATCTGTCATTTCCTGACTTGTTAATTTTAGCCATTCTGACTGGTGTGAGGTGGTATCTCATTGTGGTTTTAATTTGTATTTCCCTGATGCCGAGTGATGTGGAGCACTTTTTCATGTGTCTGTTGGCCATCTGGATGTTTTCTTTGCAGAAATGTCTGTTCATGTCCTCTGCCCATTTCTTGACTGGACTGTTTGTTCTTTGGGTGTTGAGTTTGCTAAGCTCTTTATAGATTTTGGATACTAGCCCTTTATCTGATATGTCATTTGCAAATATCTTCTCCTATTCTGTCAGTTGTCTTTTGGTTTTGTTAACTGTTTCCTTTGCTGTGCAAAAGCTTTTGATCTTGATGAAGTCCCAATAGTTCATTTTTGCCCTTGCTTCCCTTGCCTTTGGCGATGTTCCTAGGAAGAAGTTCCTGCGGCTGAGTTCGAAGAGGTTGTTGCCTGTGTTCTTCTCAAGGATTTTGATGGATTCCTTTCTCACATTGAGGTCCTTCATCCATTTTGAGTCTATTTTTGTGTTTGGTGTAGGGAAATGGTCCAGTTTCATTTTTCTGCATGTGACTGTCCAATTTTCCCAACATCATTTGTTGAAGAGGCTGTCTTTTTTCCATTGGACATTCTTTCCTGCTTTGTTGAAGATTAGTTGACCATAGAGTTGAGGGTCTATTTCTGGGCTCTCTATTCTGTTCCATTGATCTATGTGTCAGTTTTTCTGCCAGTACCATACTGTCTTGATGATGACAGCTTTGTAATAGAGCTTGACGTCCAGAATTGTGATGCCACCAACTTTGGCTTTCTTTTTCAATATTCCTTTGGCTATTCGAGGTCTTTTCTGGTTCCATATAAATTTTAGGATTATTTGTTCCATTTCCTTGAAAAAAAAATGGGTGGGATTTTGATAGGGATTGCATTAAATGTGTAGATTGCTTTAGGTAGCATTGACATTTTCACAATATTTGTTCTTCTAATCCATGAGCATGGAACATTTTTCCATTTCTTTGTGTCTTCCTCAATTTCTTTCATGAGTACTTTATAGTTTTCTGAGTATAGATTCTTTGCCTCTTTGGTTAGGTTTATTCCTAGGTATCTTATGGTTTTGGGTGCAACTGTAAATGGGACTGACTCCTTAATTTCACTTTCTTCTGTCTTGTTGTTAGTGTAAAGAAATGCAACTGATTTCTGTGCATTGATTTTATATCCTGACACTTTACTGAATTCCTATAGAAATTCCAACAGATTTGGAGTGGAATCTTTTGGGTTTTCCACGTAAAGTTTCATATCATCTGCAAAGAGTGATAGTTTGACTTCTTTGCTGATTTGGAAGCTTTTAATTTCTTTTTGTTTTCTGATTGCTGAGGCTAGGACTTCTAGTACTATGTTGAATAGCAGTGGTGGTAATATACATCCCTGCTGTGTTCCTGACCTTAGTGGAAAAGCTCTCAGTTTTTCTCCATTGAAAATGATATTCATGGTGGGTTTTTCATAGATGGCTTTGATGATATTGAGGTATGTACCCTCTAGCCCTACAATTTGAAGAATTTTGATCAAGAAAGGATGCTGTACTTTGTCAAATGCTTTTTCAGCATCTATTGAGAGTATCATGCGGTTTTTATTCTTTCTTTTATTAATGTATTGTATCACATTGATTGATTTGAGGATGTTGAACCAACCTTGTAGCCCTGGAATAAATCCCACTTTGTTGTGGTGAATAATCCTTTTAATGTACTGTTGGATCCTATTGGCTAGTATTTTGGTGAGAATTTTTGCATCTGCGTTCATCAAGGATATTGGTCTGTAATTCTCTTTTCTTTCTTTCTTTCTTTTTTTTTTTTTTTAAGATTGTGTTTATTTATCTGAGAGAGAGTGTGAGAGAGCACTAGTAGTGGGGACAATGGGGAGAGATAGGGAGAAGTAGCTCCCTGCTCAAGCAGGGAGTCTGATGTGGGGTCTGATCCCAAGACCCTGGGATCATGACCTGAGCTGAAGGCAGAGGCTTTAACCCACTGAGCCACCCAGGTGCCCCTGTTATTCTCATTTTTGATCAGGTCTTTGTCTGGTTTGGGGATCAAGGTAATGCTGGCCTCATAAAATGAGTTTGGAAGTTTTCCTTCCATTTTTATTTTTTGGAACAGTTTCAGGAGAATAGGAATTAATTCTTCTTTAAATGTTTGGTAGAGTTCCCCTGGGAAGCTGTCTGGCCCTGGGCTCTCATTTGTTGGGAGATTTTTGATGACTGCTTCAATCTCCTTACCGGTTATGGGCCTGTTTCAGGTTTTCTATTTCTTCCTGGTTCAGTTGTGGTAGTTTATTTGTCTCTAGGAATGCATCTATTTCTTCCAGATTGTCAAATTTGCTGGCGTATAGTTGCTCATAATATGTTCTTATAATTGTTTGTATTTCCTTGGTGTTTGTTGTGATCTCTCCTTTTTCATTCATGATTTTATTTATTTGGGTCCTTTCTCTTTTCTTTTTGTAAGTCTGGCCAGGGGTTTATCAATCTTATTAATTTGTTCAAAGAACCAGCTCCTAGTTTCGTTGATTTGTTCTATTGTTCTTTTTGTTTGTTTCAATTTCATTGATTTCTGCTTGGATCTTTATTATTTCTCTTCTCCTGCTAGGTTTAGGCATTCTTTTCTGTTCTTTCTCCAGCTCCTTTACGTGTAGGGTTTAGGTTGTGTATTTGAGACCTTTATTGTTTCTTGAGAAAGGCTTGTATCACTATATATTTTCCTCTCGGGGCTGCCTTTACTGTGTCCCACAGATTTTGAACAGTGTGTTTTCATTTTCATTTGTTTCCATGAATTTTTAACATTCTTCTTCAATTTCCTGGTTGATCCATTCATTCTTTAGTGAGATGTTCTTTAGCCTCCATGTATTTGAGTTCTTTCCAACTTTCCTCTTGTGGTTGGGTTCTAGTTTCAAAGCACTGTGGTCTGAAAATATGCAGGAATGTTCCTAATTTTTTGGTATCAATTGAGACCTGATTTGTGACCCAGTATGTGATCTATTCTGGAGAATATTCCATGTGCACTAGAGAAGAATGTGTATTCTGTTGCTTTGGAATGGAATGTTCTGAATATATCTGTGATGTCCATCTGTCCAGTGTGTCATTTAAGGCCTTTATTTCCTTGTTGATCTTTTGCTTGGATGATCTGTCCATTTAAGTGAGGGGGCTGTTAAAGTCCCCTATTATTATTGTATTATTGTTGATATGTTTCTTTGATTTTGTTATTAATTTGGTTTATATAGTTGGCTGCTCCCAAGTTAGGGGCATAGGTATTTAAAATTGTTAGATCTTCTTGTTGGACAGACCCTTTGAGTATGATGGGGATGATATTTCTAATCCTATTTTTAAACAAAGTTGAAAAATGCTGCTTCTGTAAATTATTCGGTTTCTCAAAGGGCTAAACTCCTTCAGAGACTTTGGTAAACTCAGATATTTCCTAAGGGCAATTGTCCAATTTGGTGTAGGTTTTGCTTAACCTCCCAGAGGATGTTCTGAGTAATGGAATCTTAAGCAGGCTCCATACCCAGTGCAGAGCCTGACTCAGGGATTGATCTCATAATTCTGAGATTATGACCTGAGCTGAAATCAGGAGTTGGACACTTAACCAATTGAGCCATCCTGATGCCCCTCATAACATTATATTTTTAATTGGGAAAGGAAGACAAGTTGATGGTGCACTACTGGGTCCTTGCGTACCACTAAGAGAATTTATCCCCCTTCCCTTGTACCTATTTTTTCACTTCTAGGTTTTCCTAATTGTTTCTTAATTTTGTAGGCCAGTCTCTGGTTCAGTTAGTTGATAAAAATTATCAAAACAATATCTTTGATTTACCTAATTCCTTTCTGTTGATTGATGTCCCATGTGTGATTCCATTAGAATTTATATGATATTTCTGTCAGTGAGTTAGAGAAGAATAGGTGCTCTTTTTTTTTAAAGATTTTATTTATTTGACAGACAGAGCTCACAAGTAGGCAGAGAGGCAGGCAGAGAGAGAGGAGGAAGCAGGCTCCCCACAGAGCAGAGAGCCTGATGTGGGGCTCGATCCCAGGACCCTGGGATCATGACCTGAGCTGAAGGCAGAGGCTTAACCCACTGAGCTACCCAGGTGCCCCAAGAATAGATGCTCTTATTACATTTTTGGAAAAACAATGATCCACAGAGTTAATATCAGAACCAGGGCTGGAACACAGGTGTTTTGATTTTATTCTAACAAGAGAAAAAGAAAACAGAAAAAAGGAGAAAAAGAAGATAAAGGATAAAAGGAGGTGGTAGGAGAAAAGGCAGGGCATAAGAAGGAAAATGAATTTATTTTTTCCTTCAAGAAATTTTTTTTTCCATAGGGAAAAAGCCCAAATATCTGATGAATGGGATAAAGAAGATGTGATATGTATATACAATGGAATTTTACTCAATCATAATAAAGAATGAAATCTTGCCATTTGCAAGAATGTGGTTGGAGCTAGAGAGTACTATGCTAACCAAAAAAAGTAAGTTAGAGAAAGATAATACCATATGAATTAACTTATATGGAATTTATGAAACAAAATGGATGAACATGGGGGAAAAAAGGGAGACAAACCAGGAAACAGACTCTAAATGATAGAGAACAAACTGAGGGGTGCTGGAGGGAGGAAGGTGGCAGGATGGGGTAGTTGGGTGATGGGTATTAAGGAGGGCACTTATTGTGATGAGCATTCAGTGTCGAATGTAAGTAATTAAATCACTAAATTCTATACCTGAAAGTAATATTACATTGTATGTTAACTAACTGGAATTTAAATAAAAATTTGTAGAAAGAAAAAAATAAGCATATGTAGAAACATTAAAAAGAAAAAAGAAGTAAGGTCTTCCAAATTAGAAAAGCATAAAGAATAAGAATAATGAAGACCTGCATGCACCCTGTAAGAATATTACAAATGGCAGTAGGGTGCAAAATCTAAGGTGCATCATGGACATTAAAGGCAGAACTTGTGGTCCAATTGCTAGTTCTCAAATTATTAACTACATATATTTCTTAACTTTTTATCTGAGCCTCTGAGTCATTTTCTATAAAATACAGATTATAATACATACTTTCAGTGGTTACTACAAGGATCAGTCATAAAATTGTAATACCACATGGTATACAGCAGCAACTCAGTATTTTTTTAAAAAGATTTTATTTATTTATTTGAAAGAGAGAGTGAGTGAGCACAAGCAGGGTGAGGGGTAGAGGGAAAAGCAGGCTCCTCACTGTGTAGGGAGCCTGATGCAGGGCTCAATCCCAGGACTCTGGGATCATGACCTGAGCCAAAGGCAGACCCTTACCGAGTAAGCCACCCAGGCACCCTGCAACTAAGTTTTTTTTAAGGTTTATTTATTCATTTGAGAGAGACTGCACATGAGTGGGGAAGGGGCAAGGAGAGAGAATCTCAAACAGATTCTCTGCTGAGTGCATGGCCTAATGTGGGGCTGGATGTGGGGCTTGATCCCATGACCCAAGAGATCATGACCTGAGCCAAGACCAAGAGTTGGATGCTTAACTGACTGAGCCACCCAGGCATCCCAGCAACTAAATAATTAATGGCTAGCGTCATCATCATTGTCATCATCGTGTGAGAATGAAAACCCAAGGCTCAAAAATGCTGTTAAGTAATTTTCCCAAAATCTCACAGAGAATTGTGATTAAAATCTAGGGTTTTTCTTTCTTTCTTTTTTTTTTTTTGCTTGTTTTGTTTTGTTTTGAAATAAACATCTTTTTTTTTTAAGATTTTATTTATTTATTTGACAGACAGAGCTCACAAGTAGACAGAGAGGCAGGCAGAGAGAGAGAGAGGAGGAAGCAGGCTCCCCGCCTAGCAGAGAGCCTGATGTGGGACTCCATCCCAGGATCCTGAGATCATGACCTGAGCCGAAGGCAGAGGCTTAACCCACTGAGCCACCCAGACGCCCCGTGAAATAAACATCTTTATATTAAAAGATATGGAGAAAAATCTGGGGGAAAAAAAAGAAATTAAAAAAAATCTTCAGGGTTCCCATTCCTGAGAATAAATGATGTATGATGCATGGTTACATGACAAGAGCTAAAAACTTAAAGTGGGCGGGGGAGATAAAATCATAAATATTAGAGTACAGGGGAAAAATTAAAGGAGGGCCATGGAAGATAAATATAACACAAAGTAAAAAATATATATAACACAAAGTAATTTTTGTCAATGGTTTCAGTTTCTCAATCCAAATATCTAATACCTTCTCATTTTTTTGTCTTGAAGTGGATTTGTTTGTCATGCATTATTTGGTATTACTTTTCATTCACATACTTTTGTGCCTTCTTATTATTTTGCCCACATCTTGACATAAGATTTCTTGATTTTCTTAAATGTGTATCCTTTCTTAGCCACATTTCACCCACTGAAGTCATTGTAAAAACCTCCTATTTTCAGTTTTATGCGCCCAGAATTACCACTTTGGAGCAGGGGAGAACTGCAGTAGATTTTTGAATCCTGATTCCTGGGTTCCCCTTTCATCACTATGGCAAACGTCGGTGGAACACCATGTCATCCTCCTGGACTTCCAGATGCTGTCCCTTTCCCCTTATAATCCACCTGATCTAGGGATAACTAGTCAGCTAGATGCTCTATCCTATGCTTACTTAGTTTTTTTTAAAAAAATATTATTTCAGAAGATCTTGTTATAGCATTAAAAAGTAGTAACCAGGCAGGCGCCCAGAAGGGAATATTAGAGGAAGATAGTCAAAGATACAAATATTCAGTTATGAGATAAATAAGCACTAGGTATGTAATACACAACCTGGTGACTATTGCTAACACTGCCGTGTGATATACAGGAAAGTTGTTAAGAGAGTAAATCACAAGAAGAAAATTATTTTTCTTTTATCCTTTGTCTTTTTATTATATCTATATGAGGAAATACATGTTAGCTAAACCTATTAGTGTAGTCATTTCACAATATATGTAAATCATACCATCATCTTGTATTCTTGAGACTTGTACAGTGTTATATATTAATTATTTCTCAATAAAACTGGAAAAAAGTAGAATTGGTTGGGTTTGAGTACAGGAAAGTTTTGGTAACTGATGTGACTCATTTCGTAAAATATAATTAACCCTTTTTATCTTAATAAATCATGCTACTTCATGTTTGTTTGTGTGTATGAGAATTACCAAGAAACAAACCACTCTACTTCTTTACATTTCAGATGTGATGGCTGACCTATTCTTGTGGTCAGTTTTGAAGAGGGAAGTTTGCCTACATATGCATTTATTCAAAAAGTATTTACTGAGTACCTTCCAGTCAGGTCACCTGCAGATGTATGGGAGATGCAGAGGTGCCTGGCTCCCAGAGTGGTGGCAAGATTCAAATAAATTAATAAGATAATATGCTTATATGAAACCTGCTTTATGAAGTAAAAGCAAACATTTTAGTATTGTTACAAAGAAAACAAAATCAATTCATCTTGTCCTATTGCTTGTTTGGCACAGAGGTGAAATCATTTCAACTTTGCCCCTTTAGAACTGCAGGAAATAAGCTTGGACTCGGTTCACATTCTATGATGTCAGAAACTGTGGGGACTATGGTTGTGACAGCACCATTAGAGTCTTGTCCTCCGTAGGCCCACAGAGTTATAATCTTCACTCCAATTTGGGTAGAAGAGGAAGCTGAGACTAATTTTGCCTTATGAGTCATGTAGACCCTGAGTGACTTAGATTTTCATCCTCACTAATTTCTTTTGCAAAATGTCCTTCCATGGCAGGTGTAGGCAGAGAAACTAAGGTAGAACTCCCTCCTCTTGCAAAGCAAAGTGGACTGTTACTGTCACAACAAATGTACCTTTTCTTTTCCTCTCGTTTTCATAAATGCCCAGGTGCATAAACAAATGTCCTAGGACTATCTATGGCTTGTTCAAAGTTGTAGTAATTTCTGCATTTTCTAGTTTGAGGTCTTTTTTGGTCTCCTTCCCTAAATTCTGTTATCTGGCCTACCAAGGAAAGATGCTTTTTCTCCAAATATGGATAAAGAAAAATAAGGCTCCACGTAGTGAAATCAGTGATCACTCAAACTGTTTTGTCTTTTTCACAAGATAAGAATTGTATATCTTGGTTATGGTTTGTTGGTTGCTCTGAAATCTTTGGTACAAATTAGTAATGACCTTAGTTGTATTTGGCATTGAAAACAGCAGAGAGTAATACACATTTTATTCTACAGAGTAGTTCCAGCTGGTGCTGACTGGAGCCACCTGACTCTTAAACAGTATTTATTGGAAAGATCATTTTACATCATTGTTTTATTGTTCAAGGTTAATTGCCAATTTTCTTTTAAATATTATGCAAAAGCATTGGCTTAGTTGTGGAAAACTTAGTCTTGGAGAATTTGACTCTCTTAGGGATGAATAATTAATGTCCTGTGAAGTCACATGTGTGAAAGAGAATTCTAAAGTTCACCATGACCGTTCTTTTTCCTGTTTTCTATTTTTAAAAAAATTCTTGGAAACCACTCTATGTTAAAAAAGAAACAAAAATTTAAAAGCAAACATGCTGAGAATGTATTCACAGAACATATGATAGACAAAATAAAAATTTCTAAGAAAATCTTTAAAATTAGGTGAATGAAGAAAGGATATGAACATCCTACATAATTAGATGAAATAATATGAAACATTCACAAAAGAGAGAGCTCAATTAACAAACATGGAAAACTGGTCAGTCTTACAAGTGTCATAGGTATACAATAACAGATGCTTTTTTTTTCTACGCCAAATTGGCATTGGGAAGATTACAATATTGGTGAGAGTATGGTAGATAGGTACTGTCTCACATAATTTTTGAGTACACAAATTAATAAGAGACTGCATTGCAAGTGAGTTGGAAAACTCTATGAAGCTTCTTAAAAATACTCATATTCTTCATTCTCAGTGATTACACCTCTAGGAATTTATTCTAAGAATATAATATTACATAAATCATATAATACATAAATACACTAATCTAAAGTGAAATATTAGAACCACAACACACATATTCAATGATAGGAAAAGAGTCAATAAATTCTATGTACTGTTGAGCATTGAACAACACGGGTTTGTACAGTCCGGTGCTGTAAATGTATTTTTCTCTTGCCTATGGTTTTCTTTATAACATTTTCTCTAGTTTACTTTATTATAAGAATACAGTATAAAATATATACAAATACAAAATGTGTTCATTGAGTGTTTATGTTATCAGTATGGCTTACAGTCAATAGGAGACTATTGGTAGTTCAGTTTTGGGGGAGTCAAAAGTTATATTTCTGACTCCCCCAATGGAGTCAAAAGTTAGATTTTTGACTGTGTGGGGTTTGGCACTCTGAGCCTTTCTGTGTTCTTCAAGGATCAACTGTATTTAATATCATGTCATCATTGAATAATATTGTAATGTTAAATTGCAAGGTCAAAAGGACAAATATTGCATGATTCCATTTATGTGAGGTACCCAGAATAGTAAAAAAAGAATTTTTTTTAACTGGACAATGTACTAGTTTCAGGTTTGTTTGTTTGTTTTGGTAAAGACTTATTTATTTGAGAGAGGGAGAGTGGACGAGCAGGGGGGAGTAGTAGAGGGAGAGGGAGAAGCTGACTCCCTGGAGAGCAGGAAGCCTCAATGCAGGACTTGATCCCAGGACCCTGGGATGGTGACTTGAGCCAAAGGCAGATGCTTAACTGACTGAGCCATACAGGTGTCACAGAATAGTTAAATATATAGAGACAGAAAATAGAATGGTTGTTGCCAGGGGTGAGGTACGGTATGGGTAATGGGAAGTTATTGTTATTGTTTTGTTTTGTTTTTTGGGGGGAAGTTTATTGTTTAATCGGTATAGAGTTTCGGTTTCAGTTTTCATCTTTGGGAAGATGAAAGTTCTGGAGACAGTGATGATAGTTGCACAACCATGTGACTACTTACTGTCACTGAAATGTATACCTAAAATGATTAAAATGGTAAATTTTATGTTATGTATATTTTATCACAGTAACAAATTGCAAGTTCCTTATAATAGTATTAGGAATGGTTATTATATTATTTTGGTTTAAAAAGGCAATATACATGCTCTGCAAAATACATTGTCAAGAGAATGAGAAGACAAGCCAAAGACTAGAAAATATTTGCCAAAGACACATGGGTAAAGTACTGTTATCCAAAACATAAGAAGAGCTCTTAAAACTGAACAATAAGGAGAAAACACACTTGATTAAAATGGGCCAAAGATCTGAACAGACACCTTACAAGAGATACAGATGGCAAATAAGCATATGAAAAAACGCTCAACGTCATATGTCATTAGAGAATTGCAAAGTAAAATAGCAATGAGGTACAACTACATACCTATTAACATGGCCCAAACCCAATATGCTGACAACATCAAATGTTGGTGAGGATGAGGAACAATAGGACCTCTCCTATTTTGTTGGTGGGAATGCAAAGTGATACAGCTACTTCAGAAGACAGTTGGCAGTTTCTTACAAAACTAAACAAATTCTTACTATATGATCCAGCAGTTGAACTTGGGTATTTTCCCAAAGGACAGGCACACCAAAAAATCTGCACATGGATGTTTATAGTAACTTTTTTCATAATTTCCTAGACTTAGTCCAATTTTATTCTTTTGCTTATAGATACCTAGTTTTCTAGCAACAATTATTGAAGATCCTATCCTTTCCCCATTGAATTTTCTTGGCTTCTTTGTCCAAGTATTAGTTGACGATATATGTCTGGGTTTATCTGGAGGCTCTTGATTCTGTTCCGTGGGTCAATGTGTCTGTTTTTATGCCAATACCATACTGTTTTGATTACTACAACTTTGTAATACGATTTGAAATCAGAAGTGTGATGTTTACAGATTTGTTCTTTCTCAAGGCTGCTTTGGCTATTTGAGGTCTTTTGTGGTTCCATACAAATTTTACAACTGTTTTTTTTCTATTTAATTTGTTTTTTTTTTCTATTCTACAGGTTGCCTTTTCATATTTTTTATTTTCAAAAGCTTTAAGAAACTTTTCAGTTTGATGCAGTCCTAAGAAGCCCTCATACTTCCATGAGTTTCACCTTCAGGAATTCTACCAGGTTTGTTTTTTTTAAAGATAGATTTATGTATGTATATATGAATGTATGTAAGTATTTATGAGAGAGTTGGGGGAGCATGAGCAGGTGTGAGGGACAGAGGGGAAGGAAGACGCACACTCCCTGCTGATCAGGGAGCCTGATGCTGGGCTCAATCCCAGGACTCTGAGATTATAACCTGAGCAGAAGGTAGACACTTAACTGACTAAGCCACCCAGGCACCCTCTACCAGTTTTTTAGAGTGAAGAGCCAAGAAAAACCTTCATATTTCTGCCAGGGGAAGGGGAAAAGCAACCATTTTGAAATACACCTAGTGTATTGTCCCTAACGAAGGCATACTTAGCAACAGAAAGATTACCAGAACTTTATCTGAAGTGGGGGAAAGAAAACTACCCAATTCTAGCCTTTCCGTCTCACCTACAAGGAGAAATAAGATCACATCCCACAAACACAGGCCCACTAAAAGACTGAGAAAATCATGACCCTTCTCTATAGTCACAGATTTTAACACTTTTTTCAATAATTGAAATATCGTGCAGGCAGAATATCAGTAAGAATATAGTTGAACTGAAAACACCACCAATCATCTTGATCTAATATTAACACTTATAAAGTATTTCAGCCAACAATAGCAGCATACATATTTTTTTCAAGTTCACATAAAACATTCATCAAAATAGACCATATTCTGACCAGAAAACACACCTGAACAAACTTAGAATAGAAAATATATAAAGAATGTTAGTGTGTTCCTTAGACCACAATAGAATTAAACTATAGGTTAAAAAACAGAAAGCTAGAAAATTCCAAAATATGTGGAGTCTAAGTAACATACTACTAAATAAACGATGTGTCAAAGAAGTCTTGAGAAAGGACAGCTTAATTGTTTTGTCCTTCATGTTTAGGTTTACAGTCCATCTCAAATCAGCTTTATGTGTGATGTGAGGAAGGGATCAAGTTTTGCCCTTTTTTAAATGATTATCTGTCACGCACACACAAGACAAGGTAAGGCCAAGGCCTGACTGATTTAGTCATAAATTTACAATGAGCCACTTCTAGATTCAGGTAGTTTTTAACTGTACAGACAGTGAAAGTATAAAAGCTTCCCACACATCAAGGACACACCTTGTCCCACACACCAGGGACAACACCAAAACCAAAGGGGCTAGATGAGAATTGAGATGAATTAATAAAATTGTTAGTTGCAAAACAGGAGAGAGTGATTTTGGCCCCACTCATTCATTAGTTTATTCAACAAATTTATTGAGTACTTACTATGCACTTTATGTTAGATTCTGGCAATGGTGAACAAGATAGACTCAGTCTCTAACATGACAGAGTTTATAATCTCAGAATTGGAGAAAGATATTTAAAAAATTAATTGCAGTACAGTGTTTAATTCCTATGATTTTAAAAAAACATTTTATTTATTTGACAGTGAGGGAGAGCACAATCAGGGGGAGTGGCAAGGAGAGGGAGAGGAAGAATCAGGCTCCCCTGCAGATGCGAGACTTGATCCCAGGACCCTGGGATCATGACCTGAGCCGAAGGCAGTTGCTTAACCAACTGAGCCACCCAGGTGCCCCTCCTATAATTTTTTTTTAAACAAGATAGGTTAATTCTAAGATTACTAGCTAAAATATAATATATAAGTCTAGCTGAAGTATGAAAAAATAAGAGTAATGGGTTATAGCAAGGGGAAACTAGCCCCAACAGATATTTAAAACATGTTATATAATGATGTACTGTATGTTGGTTAACTGAACATAATTAAAAAAAAAAAAAGAAAGGCATTACCAAGTATTAGTGAGGATATACAGTTACTGGAACTTATAGAATGTTTTTGGTGGGAATGCCAATTTGTATGACCACTTTGGAAGACAGTTTGACTATCTACTATAGCTAAAAATATGTATATCCTATGATCCAACAAATCTATTGCTATCTTTACATTCACATGCCCAAGATGCATGTACAAGAATATTTATAGGTAAAAACTGCAGGGACGCCTGGGTGGCTCAGTTGGTTAAGCGGATGCCTTCGGCTCAGGTCATGATCCCGGCATCCTGGGATCGAGTCCCACATTGGGCTCCTTGCTCAGCAGGGAGCCTGCTTCTCTCTCTGTTTCTGCCTGTGCTCGCACTCTCTCTCTCTCTGACAAATAAATAAATAAAATCTTTAAAAAAAAACTGCAAATAACCCAATGTTAATTAACAGAAAAATGGATAAATTATGGTGAATGTGTAAAATACCACACTGCAACAAAAATGAATAAACTACAGCTATGTGTAACAACATAGATGAATCTCACACAAAATATAAAACATTATAAAACTACATTAACTGACACTATTAATACTTGTGAAGGGATTGATCAGTGGAGCAAAAGCAAGTATCCAGAAATCAATCCAAAAAAGTAGGATGAAAGGTGGCTTATTTAATGAATGAATTACTTTAAGGTGATTGCTTGGCTATTTGAAAAAAATAATCTCTGAAATGAATTTCACTCTATACCAAAATAAATTCTGAATGGATCTAATATTTAAAAGTATAAATTAAATCATAAATTTTGAGACAATAGTGTGGATGAATTTTTTAATGAGTTGGGATAGAGAAAAGACTTTTCAAGCAATATTCCAAATTTATTTCCAAATTCCAAATAATGTAAAAGATTATTAGATCTGACTACATATTAACTAGAAATAACTACATACTACATACATACATACATACTACATACATACTACAAGAGATAACATAAACAAAGTCAAAGAAAAACTGATAAGTTGAAGAAAATAGGTTTTAAAAGAGTAACAATGGCTAATCCTTTTGTAGTATATAAAATCCCTTAAAAATTAACAAATACCAGGTGCCTGGGTGGTTCAGTTGGTTACGCTTCTACCTTTGGTCAGGATCTGGGCATCCTGGGATAGAGCTTCTCGATGGGCTCCCTGCTCAGTGGGGAGTCTGATTCTCCCTTTCCCTCTGCCTCTCCCCCCAACTCATGCATTCATGCTCTCTTTCTCTCTCTCAAATAAATAAATAGAATCTTAAAAAAAAACCCACAAACCAATAAGCCATGTTCATGCACATATAGAAAAGAAATACAAATGAGGTTTTTTTTTAAAAGATTTTATTTATTTATTTGTCAGAGAGAGAGAGGGAGAGAGAGCGAGCGAGCACAGGCAGACAGAGTGGCAGGCAGAGGCAGAGAGAGAAGCAGGCTCCCTGCTGAGCAAGGAGCCAGATGTGGGACTCCATCCCAGGACGCTGGGGTCATGACCTGAGCTGAAGGCAGCTCCTTAACCAACGGAGCCACCCAGGTGTCCCAAATGAGTTTTAAAGATATAAGGAAATGAATGAAATATGGTATACAAACATTAAATAAATCAATAATAAGACTTAATTTTGGGGTAAAAATATCAATAACTAAGGATAAGATGGGAAGGCCTAATATCCATCTAATCGAAGTCCCAGAGGGCAAGAATAGAGAGAATGGGAGAGACATTCTTCAAAGAGATCCCATCTAATGATTTTCCAGAAATATGGAGACATGCATTTTCAGGTTCAGGATACACAATGAATTCCAATTATTCAATAAGGAATTCACAGTTGGATACATCTTGGATCGATCATTGAGCACTAAAAACAAAAAGAAATTTACACAAGCAAGCAGAGAGAAAAAAAAAGCAACTTACAAAGGATATGACAATCACATTTACAGCAGACTTCTCATCTTTGACATGGAAACTAGAAGACAGTGGAATATCCTCAGAGTGCTGAGACAAAATAACTGTCAACTTAGCTAAGTTGCCATTAAGTAAACACACTTTCTAACAAAAACTGAGAATTTCTTTTACTTTAAACAGATGCGAAAGCACTTCTAAAAGGATTACTTTAGGGATGCCTGGCTGGCTCAGTAGGAAGGCAAGCAACTTTTGATCTTGGGGTCACAAGTCTGAGCCCTGTGTTGGGTGTAGAGATTACATAAATAAATAAATAAATAAATAAGAAATAAAAGGATTATTTCAAGAACAAGGAAAATGGTCTCCAAAGGAAGGTCTGAAAATACAATAAATAAATACAATAAATAAAAGGTCTGAAATACAATAAAGAATTGTGAGCAAAGAAAAGAAACTTAACCTCTTAGGCCTTAAATGACTTGCAACTAAAGTGCTTATAAGAATATTTAATAAATAGTAGGCACTGAATAAACATTAATTTTATGATTATAAAGGTCCTGAGATTGTTTAGAGTAAAACTGACATACTGATTATCTTTAGACAATAACCAAATACATGAGTTGAAATTTTAAGGGTGACTACTAAAAGTATAGAAATAGAGGTTATATGTTTCTCATCACAGTGAGAGGGGGAAAAAAAAACCTTAGTCCAAAATGAGATAGTAAAAGCGATGAAAAAATAAGCTTAGAGAAATAGAACATTTAACTTTCTCTTATTGATCATGCACATGACAGTTGGTTTTCTCCCATTTACCAGTGATTCCTCATAATTAGGATATTGTTAAGGTTAGACATAAAACAAAGAGGGCTTCTTGATGGTTTTATCCCTTAGCCACATTTGTCCTAGAAGCTGCCACTATTGATGTAAAATTGTAAATAGAGGCTTTAGCCAAGCATACGGAGGCCATCTTTAACTGAGCCTAATATGCAGTCACCCATAAATTCAAAAGGTGGCCCTTCAAAACTGAGTAGCCTTTGATATCCTGACTGCAGCTCAAGAAGGAACCCATATTTTATTAAAACAGAGTGTTATGTATATACTCCATGTTACCACAAAAATGTGACAGGATTATTAAAAGACATGAATACTCAAATTGGTACTTTAAAGGATCCCTCTGTTTCCTTCTGTGATTGGTTAAATTCCTAGACTGGAGGAAGATTTTGGTCAACTAGCGAAGGTCTTTTATTTGAGTTTCTCTTTCTCATAATAATAATAACAACAACCTTATTTTGCTGTGTTTTCCAATGTCTTTTCCAATGTCTGGTGCTGAGACTCCTTCACTGCCATAACTTTAAGCCAACAGATGATCCTTTCTACTCAAGGAGATTCATATATGTTATCTACCTTGGATTTGGCAGTCTCCACCTTTCATAACTTCTATATATAAATTCCCCAACTGATCAATGTTGACCCATAGGTAGGGACATCTCTATGCCCCTATTCAGCTGGAAGAAGTTACAGAAGATAAGACCTTCCACCCTCAGCAACCTTAAAGATTTAAGGGTCAAAATTGTCCAGGGGGTAATGATGTGGAGAACAAAGGCAAAAGGAAATGTAGATAAAATTAAATTTTCTTACAACTTGCAGTCCATTGACAAATATTTAAGACAAGCCAAGTATAACATTCCTCCAGGAATTCCCAACTGCCTTAATGTTAATGCTTTGCTAGAGACAAAACAAAACAAAACAAAACCCACAAAAAAACCCCAAGTTTGACAGTAGCCAGGCTTCCAGATCCTGTAAATTTTCTGTAACATATGAAAATCCTTTTGGAAACTTCTTTATCTCTTCCTCTTCCAACTTAAAAGTATATAATCACTCTTTCCTCACAATCACAGTGCAGCTCTTTTTGCCCATGGGTCCTCTCCCTGTGCTTTAATAAAACCACATTTTTGCACCAAAAATGTCTCAAGAATTCTTTCTTGACTGTTTGCTCCCAAACCCCACATCAAATCATACCAGTATTACATGTCTCTTGTGTTATTATTTTAGAACTGTTATAGATTTCTTTTTAAAAAGATTTTATTTGTTTTTTCATTTATTTGAGGGAGAGAGAGTGAACAAGGTGGGGTGGCCAGAGACTCCCTCCTGCAGACTCCTTCCTGAGCAAAGAGGCTGTCATTGTGGGGCTCAATCCCACGATCCTGAAACCAGGGCCCAAGCTGAAGTCATTTGCTTAAGAGACTGAACCACCCAGGCATCCCTGTGAGAGATTTCTTTTTATTTCTATTATATGTACGGGAGGTTTTTATCCTGCTCTAATTTTATTCTGGTTGTTTTCTTCATAAGAAAATTTACTGTTAGAAGAAACTTAATTTCGCATTATTCTTGTCTCTAACAAGAATATTTTAGAAGTCCAATGCACTATTTTAGAAGTCCAGTGCACTATTCATTGTGCAGCAGAGCCTCTAACAGGATCATTTTAAGGAGTAAAAATACTGTATTGTAATGGGCTTCCAAATATTGTATTGCTATTGTAATTTGGTCTCATTCTATTTATGCTCTTATAATTTACCCAGCAATGTAAATGAATGTAACTTTTTGTGATTACATAAACCTTTATTTGTTTATAATAAATTTCTTAAAACTGAAAAAAAGAACATTTAGAAAGTGCATTTATGTAAGAAAAAAGGTATTAGAAAATTGACATGACATTTATGTAAGAAAAAAAGAGATATTAGACATTATACAGGAATCTCTAATTTGTGTAAAGGAATACAGGAAGAATAAATCAGAAATTAAAGAGATTAGTAGAGGGCTCCTGGGTGGCTCAGTGGGTTGAGCGTCTGACTTTTTTTTTTTTTGGCTCAGGTCGTGATCTCAAGGTCATGGCATCAAGCCCCATGTTGGGCTCTGTGCTCAGTGTGGAGTTGGTTCCAGATTTTCTCTCCTTCTCCACCCTGCTCACTCTCTCTCTTTCTCTCAAATCAATACATAAATAAAATCTTTAAAATTTAAAAAAAAAAGAGATGGTGGGCAAGGGGTGCAAAAACTTTGGTAGCAAGGAGAACAGAATAGTGGGCATGTGGAAAAAGCAACACTTCTCTGAGTATACCTTTTTTTAACAGCTCTATGGAACCATAATAATGTTTCACATACTCCTCTAAAAAATAAGTGGGAATCCAAAACAAAGTACAAATAGTTATAGATAAATAACATGAATGATATTACTAATAAATAATATTGCTACATTGGAAAGGTGGGGAAGAAAAGAGCTAATGTAAGTAATGTAAGAAATATAATATTTTGACTAGATTCTATAAAAGCTGTACACAATACTGTTATTTAGTTATTAGATTTGTTTTTCACATGGCTCTGGATAAGCAATTTTGAAAGTACATTATGTACACACTAAGATAGAACAAATAGAGTGTAGATAATAAGAGCAGGGTGATTTCTCACTGTTGGAATAAGTATAAATAAGAAAAGGGGTAAGGGAAAAAATGAACTTCATGGTGTTGGATTGGAATCAGAGGTATCAGTATGACCTGTTCATACACAGTATGGTAATTTAACACATCTATTTGTGTAATTGGTAGATAAAGCAAAGAAAAATAACTTCACTTATTTTTGTTTTTATTTAAATTCCAGTTAACAGATTGTGTAATATTAGTTTCAGGTATAGAATATAGTGATTCAACACTTACATACATCACCTGCTGCTCATCACATAAAGTGTACTCCTTAATCCCCATCACCTGTCTCACCCATCCACCCCCCCCTCCCTTCAGGTAACCATTAGTTTGTTCTCTATAGTTAAGAGTCTGTTTCTTGCTTTGTCTCTCTCTATCTCTCTTTTTTCCTTAGCTTGTTTTTGTTTCTTAAATCCTACATATGGTATTTGTCTTTCTCTGACTTATTTCCCTTAGCATTGTACTCTCTAGCTCCATTTATATCATTGCAAATGGCAAGATATCATTCTTTTTATGGCTGAGTAATATTCCATTTTATATATATATATATATATATGTATGTATATATACTCATCTTTATCCATTCATCAGTCAATGGACATTTGGACTCTTTCCATAATTTAGTTGTTGTAGATAATGCTGCTATAAATATTGAGGGTCCATATACTATGGAGTATTATGCCTCCATCAGAAAGGATGAATACCCAACTTTTGTAGCAACATGGATGGGACTGGAAGAGGTTATGCTGAGTGAAATAAGTCAAGCAGAGAGAGTCAATTATCATATGGTTTCACTTATTTGCGGAGCATAACAAATAACACGGAGGACATGGGGAGA
>PISX010029079.1:0-20551 GCA_004024625.1 Mellivora capensis | reverse complement strand
CTGTGGAAAGAACCAAGATGCCCTTCCACGGACGAATGGATAAGGAAGATGTGGTCCATATACACTATGGAGTATTATGCCTCCATCAGAAAGGATGAATACCCAACTTTTGTATCAACATGGATGGGACTGGAAGAGATTATGCTGAGTGAAATAAGTCAAGCAGAGAGAGTCAATTATCATATGGTTTCACTTATTTTTGGAGCATAACAAATAACATGGAGGACATGGGGTAATGGAGAGGAGAAGGGAGTTGAGGGAAATTGGAGGGGGAGATGAACCATGAGAGACTATGGATTCTGAAAAACAACCTGAGGGTTTTGAAGGGGCGGAGGGTGGGAGGTTGGGGAAGCCAGGTGGTGGGTATTATGGAGGGCAGGAATTGCATGGAGTACTGGGTGTGGTGCAAAAACTATGAATTCTGTTACGCTGAAAAGAAATTTAAAAATAAGGGTTTTGAAGGGGTGGGGGTGGGAGGTTGGGGGAGCCAGGTGCTGGGTATTATGGAGGGCACACATTGCATGGAGCACTGGGTGTGGTGTAAAACTATGATTTCTGTTATGCTGAAAAGAAATGAAATTAAAAAAATAAATATTATAAAAAAATCAAAGCAGAACTAAATAAAATAGAAACCAAAAACAAAAATACAAATACTTTCAATTTATCCCAGTCACACCAATGAGCACGGGGCTCCTCACTGGGGAATAGGAATAGGAAGCCCCCAAATCAACCCTCATATACATGGAAACACGATATCTCACAGAGAAGTATTTGCCAATCAGTACAGAAGAACTGCAGCTTCACAATGATGCCAGAAAATGGATCAATAAAACAGTGATGCTGAGGTAATTGATTACACACATTTTTTAAAATGAAAAAAAAAATGGAATCTATCTCACGCCATACAGAAAAATCAATTCTAAGGGATGAAAGACATACATGTAAAAATATTTTCTTTTAATTAGAAAAAATATATGGGAGAGACTGGGTGGCATGGTTGGTTAAGCATCCAACTCCTGATTTCAGCTCAGGTTGTGTTCTCAGGGTCATGAGATGGAGCCCCAAACTGGGTTCCATGGTCAATGTGGATTCTACTTGAGAATTTCTCTCCCTTTCCCTCTGCCCCTCCACCTCATGCTCTCTCTCTCTCTCTCAAATAAATAAAATAAATCTTTAAAAAACTATATACATATATGTACATGTATACATGTGAATATCTTCAACTGCAGTAAAAATTATTTTCTTAAACAAGACACAAAAGCATAAGTCATGGTTGAAAAATAAGTACATATGAATTAAAGTTATCTTTTCATCAAAACATACTTTAAAAGAAAATGTAGAATTAAATATCAAAATTAGAAGATGTGTTTGCATTTCAAAGAGCATAAGCCAAAGTGGGTAAACAATTCTTAAAAACCAAAAAGGAAAACAACCAGTTGAAAAATGGTCAAAAAGAAAAATATAAATGCCCAATAAATAAGTGGAAGTATACCCAATCTCACTTTTAAACAGAGATATGAAAATTAAAACCTTGAGAGAACATTTTGCATAAGCCAAATTGGCAAAAATGTAAACACCTGACTTCAGCAAGTAGTCATGAGTACAGTGAGCAACAAACCATGCACTGTTAGCATAAGGTAAATTGATTCAACAATTTTGGAAAATAATTTGGCATAATTTTGTAATGCCACTCGCCTGTGATGCACATTACACTTTGCTTTAATGCTTATTCAATAATAAAATTGCTTTCTTTCTCTTCTTCCTTTGTAGAGAGCTTTCCTGGATTGGCAGGAAATTTTGTTTTTAATTACATTTCCTCAACAAGAGCAAAAGCAAATCACAGAAAAATACAAAGGGGGATATTATTTATAGATAATTCAATATCCAAAATTGATCAACATATTGTTAAAGATAGGTACTATTTTTAAATGCTATTGAAAACAATGGGATTATAATACAAAAATCAGAGTAGATATGATTGGGAAAGAGAAGAAGAGAGTTTGAATGGACAAAGGCTTATAGGGAGTTACAGTGTTATTTGTTCTTTTCTCCTCCTTAATCTATTTGGTGAGAACCCTGATATTTCATTTAATATTCTTTGTAACTTTTATTTCTTATATTCTTATATTCTTTGTACCTTTTATTTGGGTTCAGTTTATGGGCACCCAGCTCCAAACCCTTGCCTTGCTGTCTAGACAGAGGTAAGGTCTCCCAGTCTTTCATGCCTCTCAGCACACCTCATCGCTGCCTCACCGCACTCCTCACCCTGTCCTTCAGCCTCTACCTTGACTCAAGAGACCAACAATGCAGGGAGAGAATGCAAGGAATTGGCACTCTAACAAGATAAACTTTGACAAACAGGAGATCCATCATACAATGGATAAATAGTCTACTCTCAGGTAGACTATTTGTTGGACAGTAGCTTCCCAGAGCCCCTTTGAGGATGTCAAAGTATGAATGAGTGATTGGCTTGCCCTGAAAGCGAGAACAGCTCAGTAACATATTAAATCATACTCACTGCCCCTCCTTCCCTGCCTCATGCTCCTTTGGTTCCAGTGAAGCTTTAGCTACAAAGCCTTAGCCTTGGGCTCTGTTTTGCCAAGAAACTCACACTAAGAAAAACTTGAATGAGTTTTTAAAACTTCATGTAAATATAGAGAGTTTTAGGAAATGGTAACAAAATTATTTTTTTTAAAAATCATGGTAACAATATAAAAGATGAGTACAGAAAAATCATCCCAAGGAAAATGGGATCCAGAGAACAAGAGGGAAGTTTATTTCAGCAATAACTATTCAGTTCTAGAACTGGATGGAAGGTTGAGGCCAGAGAAGAGAATATGAGGAAATAAATAAGAATTTGGGCAAGAAAGCTCATCTTTCATCTTTTTCCATCAAACAAAAACCTTGGCCATTCCCTGGAATCAATAGGGGCAAGGAGAAAACTGAGATCTGAGAAAAAGGGAAGAGTAGTTCCTGTACTTATTATAAGTGATAAGTATAGAGGTGTCAGTGGAGGGCGAGATGAGATGACCGATTGCAATCTGAAATGGGCAGGCTCTGTTCTTTGGCTCCCACCAGCAGTGATTTCTGGTTCCAGGACAATGGTAAGGCAGCAGAGGCCTTGAGGACTGGAGGTTATCCAAGAGTAGAGTCAATGGTCATAGATCAGCACAAATTAAATGGCCTGCCAAGATGGCAAAATAGCAGAGTCGCTAAAACCCTTTCCCAAAATTCAACCCTAGAGAATATATGGACTCAGGAAGCACACAAAGATTCCAGAACAAAGAAAAAAAAATCAAATGTACAAACCAAATGTGAGAAACTACTAGAAAGAACAAAAGCTGCCTCGAATTGGTGTATGTGTGGGGGAAGGAAGGGATGGGAAGCTGAGTGACAGCTGTGGAGTATGGTAGGAAAGAAGGCTCTTTCAATGTTATTCTTTCCTCTCCCCAAGGTTGCCCTGGACAACTGTGTCTACTCTCACCACAGAAATTAGCAGCAATAGCACTGGCCTCTGGTGCTGGCTAGGGAGGAGAGTGTCCTGCTCAAAAACCTGCTACAGTGTTGGGTGTTGATAATAAGCAGATATGGCCTGACCAGCTGCCCTACTGCATTACTCCTCCATTCCCTCCTGTTCAAAGCTTCCAGGACTCAGAGAACAGAACTCAGAGAGACTACATCTGCCCAGGGCTGGCTCTCTCCAGAAGTAAAGGTGGTTCTGGGTGTGGTTATCCCTTGCAGAATCCATAGAGACTGGTGTTCTGGAGTGTGGCCCCTCTCTCCCAATAGTCTCCCAGTGACACAGAGCCTGGATATACAGCTCTTTCCAAATTCACACTGCCTAAGGGTATTCCAGAAAAACACACACAGACAAAAATAATACACAACTGAAGCTTAAAATGACCTCAACTGAAATGGGTTAAATCAGCAACATATAAAACCTACAGCAGAATTGTTTTCTTTAAGATTTATTCATTTAGGGGAGGAGTCAAGATGGCGGAGCAGTAGCAGCTGACACGACATCAGGTGGCAGGAGATCAGCTAGATAGCTTATCTAACCATTGCGAACACCTACAAATCCAACGGGAGATCGAACAAAGGAAGAACAGCAATTCTAGAAACAGAAAATTGACCACTTTCTAAAAGGTAGGACCAGCGGAAAAGTGAATCTAAAGTGACGAGAGGATAGACCACAGGGGAGGGGCTGGCTCCTGGCAAGCGGCGGAGCAACGGAGCACTAAATCAGAACTTTTAAAAGTCTGCTCCACGGAGGGACATCGCTCCAGAGGCTAAACCAGGGTGAAGCCCACCCGGGGTCAGCGTAACCCCAGGTCCTGCAGGGTCACAGAAGGATCGGGGGTGTCTGAGTATTGCAGAGCTCCCAGGTATCGGAGCGGGGAAGCCGGCTACAGAGACAGAGCCAAGGAGTGAGCTCTCAGCTCGGGGTTACCTTGAACCGGTCGCAGGCTGGGTGAGCTCGGAGCGTGGCCGGGGGTCAGGGAGACGGGAGTGATTGGGCACTTTTCTCCATGTGCGAGGCTGGAGGCCTGGGAGACAGACCAACCAAGCGCTTTTCTCCAAGCGTGAGTGAACAAGTGCTTTTCTCCAAGCATGGCCAGAGGCCAGGGAGACGGGAGCAATTGAGCGCTTTTCGCTGAGGGTGCACTGAGGAGCAGGGCCCTGGGCTCTTGGCTCCTCCCGGCCAGAGACTGGGCGGCCGCCATTTTCATTCCTGTCCTCCGGACTCTACAGAAAGCACTCAGGGAACAAAAGCTCCCGAAAGCGAACCCGAGAGGATTACTTAGCCCGGCCCCTGGCAAGGGCGGGGCACTTCCGCCTCGGGCAAAGACACTTGAGAATCACTACAACAGGCCCCTCCCCCAGAAGATCAACAAGAAATCCAGCCAAGACCGAATTCACTTACCAAGGAGAGCAGCGGAACTCAAGAGGAGGAGAAAGCAAAGCAAGGGATTCATGGCTTTCTCCCCACGATTCTTTAGTCTTGCAGTTAATATATTTTTTCTTTTTTCTTCTGCTATTTTTTTAACTTTTACCCTTTCCTCTTTTAGTGTTTTTTTTTAACTAGTTTATCTTAACAATACCTTACAAATAATAATAATAATCTTTTTTTAACCTTCATTATTATAGTCCTATTTTATCCTCTATTGTATCTAACTATATTTTTTGTATACACATAGGGTTTTTTCTTCTAAAATATTTGGGGTACAACTTCTCCTAATAGATCAAAATATACCCTAAATCTAGCTCCAGGCTTGTTCAAGTCTCCAGCCTGAGCAAATACTCTCCACTTTCTTTTTCTTTATTCTCCCAACCAACTTGCTTTATCAACTCCTTTTTTAGAAACTAAAAAAAATTTTTTTCTCATCTTTATACACTAATTGCATCTCTTCATTGAGCTTACCCTTATATATGTTTTTCATCCTTTAAAATTTTAGGAGGTAGTTCCTACTAAGAGACCAAAATACCCCCAAAATTGAGTGACCTTGTTCTAGTCGCTAGATGAATATATTTTTTTTCTTTTTTAATATTTTTTCTTTATTTCTTTTCTTTTCTTTTTTTTTTTTTTTTTTTTTTTTTTTTTTTTTTTTTTTTTTTTTTTTTTTTTTTTTTTTTTTTTTTTTTTTTTTTTTTTTGAACTTCTTTTTTTTTTCCCTTTCTCCATCCCACGATTTGGGGTCTCTTCTGATTTGGTTAAAGCACATTTTCCTGGGGACTTTGCCACCCTTTTAACATTTTATTTGCTCCTTTATACATTTTTATCTGGGGAAAATGACAAGGCTGAAAAACTCACCACAAAAAAAAGAACAAGAGGCAGTACCAAAGGTTAGGGACCTAATCAATATGGACATTGGTAATATGACAGATCTAGAGTTCAGAATGACGATTCACAAAGTTCTAGCCAGACTTGAAAAAGGCATGGAAGATATTAGAGAAACCCTCTCCAGAGAGATAAAAGCTCTTTCTAGAGAAATAAAAGAACTAAAATCTAATCAATTTGAAATTTAAAAAAAAACTATTAATGAGGTGCAATCAAAAATGGAAGCTCTTACTGCTAGGATAAATGACAGAAGAAAGAATTAGTGACATAGAAGACCAAATGACAGAGAATAAAGAAGCTGAGCAAAAGAGAGACAAACAAATACTGGATCATGAGGAGAGAATTCGAGAGATAAGTGACACCATAAGATGAAACAACATTAGAATAATTGGAATTCCAGAAGAAGAAAGAGAAAGGGGAGCAGAAGGTATATTGGAGAGAATTATTGTAGAGAATTTCCCTAATATGGCAAAGGGAACAAACATCAAAATCCAGGAGATGCAAAGAACGCCCCTCAAAATCAATAAAAAGAGGTCCACACCCCGTTACCTGATAGTAAAATTTACAAGTCTTAGCGACAAAGAGAAAATCCTGAAAGCAGCCTGGGAAAAGAAGTCTGTAACATACAAGGGTAAAAACATTAGATTGGCAGGGACTTATCCACAGAGACCTGGCAGGCCAGAAAGAACTGGCATGATATATTCAGAGCACTGAACGAGAAAAACATGCAGCCAAGAATACTATACCAGCTAGGCTATCATTGAAAATAGAAGGAGAGATTAAAAGCTTCCAGGACAAACAAAAACAAAGCATTTGCAATCACCAAACCAGCTCTACAAGAAATACTGAAAAGGGTCCTCTAAGCAAAGAGAGAGCCTAAAAATGGTAGATCAGAAAGGAACGGAGACAATATACAGTAACAGTCACCTTACAGGCAGTACAATGGCACTAAGTTCATATCTCTCAATAGTTACCCTGAATGTTAATGGGCTAAATGCCCCAATCAAAAGACACGGGGTATCAGAATGGATTTAAAAAAAAAAAAAAAACCATCAATATGCTGCCTACAAGAAACTTATCTTAGACCCAAAGACACCTCCAGATTTAAAGTGAGGGGCTGGAAAACAATTTACCACGCTAATGGAGAGCAGAAGAAAGCTGGGGTGGCAATCCTTATATCAGATCAATTAGATTTTAAGCCAAAGACTATAATAAGAGATGAGGAAGGACACTATAGCATACTTAAAGGGTATTCCCAATAAGAAGATCTAACAATTTTAAATATCTATGGCCCTAACGTGGGAGCAGACAACTATATAAACCAATTAATAACAAAATCAAAGAAACACATCAACAATAATACAATAATAGTAGGGGACTTTAACACTCCCCTCACTGAAATGGACAGATCATCCAAGCAAAAGATAAACAAGGAAATAAAGGCCTTAAATGACACACTGGACCAGATGGACATCACAGATATATTCAGAACATTTCATCCCAAAGCAACAGAATACACATTCTTCTCTAGTGCACATGGAACATTCTCCAGAATAGATCACATCCTGGGTCATAAATCAGGTCTCAACCAGTATCAAAAGACTGGGATCATTCCCTGCATATTGTCATACCACAATGCTCTGAAGCTAGAACTCAATCACAATAGGAAATTTGGAAAGAACCCATATACGTGGAGACTAAACAGCATCCTTCTAAAAAATGAATGGGTAACCCGGAAGTTAAAGAAGAATGGAAAAGATTCATGGAAACAAATGATAATGAAAACGCAACGGTTCCAAAATCTGTGGGACACAGCAAAGGCAGTCCTGAGAGGAAAATATATAGTGGTACAAGCCTTTCTCGAGAAACAAAAAAGGTCTCAAATACACAACCTAAACCTACACCTAAAGGAGCTGGAGAAAGAACAAGAAAGAAAGCCTAAACCCAGCAGGAGAAGAGAAATCGTAAAGATCAGAGCAGAAATCAATGAAATAGAAACCAAAAAAAACAATAGAACAAATCTACGAATCTAGGAGCTTGTTCTTTTAAAGAATTAATAAGATTGATAAACCCCTGGCCAGACTTATCAAAAAGAAAAGAGAAAGGACCCAAATAAATAAAATCATGAATGAAAGACGATAGGTCAAAACCAACACCAAAGAAATACAAACAATGATAAGAACATACTGTGAGCAACTCTATGCCAACAAATTCAACAATCTGGAAGAAATGGATACATTTCTAGAGACATATAAACTACCACAACTGAATCAGGAAGAAATAGAACACCTGAACAGACCCACAATCAGTAGGGAGATTGAAACAGTCATCAAAAATCTCCAAACAAACAAAATCCCAGGGCCAGATGGCTTCCCAGGGGAATTCTACTAAACATATAAAGAAGAATTAATTCCTATTCTCCTGAAACTGTTCCAAAAAACAGAAATGGAAGGAAAACTTCCAAACTCATTTTATGAGGCCAGCATCACCTTGATCCCAAAACCAGACAAGGATCCCATCAAAAAAGAGAATTACAGACCAATATCCTTAATGAACACAGTTGTAAAAATTCTCACCAAAATACTAGCCAATAGGATCCAGCAGTACATTAAAAGGACCATTCACCACGACCAAGTGGGATTTATTCCAGGGCTGCAAGGTTGGTTCAACATCCGCAAATCAATCAATGTGATACAATACATTAATAAAAGAAAGAACATGAACTATATGATACTCTCAATAGATGCTGAAAAAATATTTGACAAAGTACAGCATCCCTTCCTGATCAAAACTCTTCAAAGTGTAGGGAATCAGGGCACATACCTCAATATTATCAAAGCCATCTATGAAAAACCCACCGCAAATATCATTCTCGATGGAGAAAAACTGAAAGCTTTTCCGCTAAGGTCAGGAACATGGCATGGATGTTCGTTATCACCACTGCTATTCAACATAGTACTAGAAGTCCTAGCCTCAGCAATCAGACAACAAAAAGAAATTAAAGGCATCCAAATTGGCAAAGAAGTCAAACTCTCACTCTTTGCAGATGATATGATACTCTATGTGGAAAACCCAAAAGATTCCACTCCAAAACTGCTAGAACTTGTACAGGAATTCAGTAAAATGGCAGGATATAAAGTCAATGCACAGAAATCAGTTGCATTTCTCTACACCAACAACAAGACAGAAGAAAGAGAAATTAAGGAGTCAATCCCATTTACAATTGCACCCAAAACCATAAGATACCTAGGAATAAACCTAACCAAAGAAGCAAAGAATCTATACTCAGAAAACTATAAAGTACCCATGAAAGAAATTGAGGAAGACACAAAGAAATGGAAAAATGTTCAATGATCATGGATGGGAAGAACAAATATTGTGAAAATGTCTATGCTACCTAAAGCAATCTACACATTTAATGCAATCCATTTCAAAATCCCATCCATTTTTTTCAAAGAAATAGAACAAATAATCTGAAAATTTATATGGAATCAGAAAAGACCTCAAATTGCCAAAGGAATATTGAAAAAAAAAAAGCCAAAGTTGGTGGCAGCACCATTCCGGACTTCAAGTTCTATTACAAAGCTGCCATCATAAGACAGCATGGTACTGGCACAAAAACAGACACACAGATCAATGGAACAGAATAGAGAGCCCAGAAATAGACCCTCAACTCTATG
This sequence comes from Mellivora capensis, assembly GCA_004024625.1. NCBI lineage: Eukaryota > Metazoa > Chordata > Mammalia > Carnivora > Mustelidae > Mellivora > Mellivora capensis. The sequence goes on along the minus strand of PISX010029079.1, from coordinate 11,032 downwards.
GTCAACTAATCTTCAATAAAACAGGAAAGAATGTCCAATGGAAAAAGACAGCCTCTTCAACAAATGGTACTGGGAAATTTGGACAGCTACATGCAGAAAAATGAAATTGGACCATTTCCTTACACCTCACATGAAAATAGTCTCAAAATGGATGAAGGACCTCAATGTGAGAAAGGAATCCATCAAAATCCTTGAGGAGAACGCAGGCAGCAACCTCTTCGACCTCAGCCGCAGCAATGTCTTCCTAGGAACATCGCCAAAGGCAACAGAAGCAAGAGTAAAAATGAACTATTGGGATTTCATCAAGATCAAAAGCTTTTGCCCAGCAAAGGAAACAGTTAACAAAACCAAAAGACAACTGACTGAATGGGAGAAGATATTTGCAAACGACATATCAGATAAAGGGCTAGTTTCCAAAATCTATAAAGAGCTTATCATACTCAATGCCCAAAGAACAAATAACCCAATGAAGAAATGGGCAGAAGGATGCCTGGGTGGCTCAGTTGGTTAAGCGTCTGCCTTCAGCTCAGGTCATGATCCCAGGGTCCTGGGATCGAGCCCCACATCCAGCTCTCTGCTCAGCGGGAAGCCTGCTCCTCCCTCTTCCACTCCCCCTGCTTGTGTTCCCTCTCTCACTGTGTCTCTCTGTCAAATAAATAAAATCTTTAAAAAGAAAAAAAACACAATGAGATACCACCTCACACCAGTCAGAATGGCTAAAAGTAACAAGTCAGGAAATGACAGATGCCGGCCAGGATGCGGAGAAAGGGGAACCCTCCCACACTGCTGGTAGGAGTGCAAGCTGATGCAACCACTCTGGAAAACAGTGTGGAGATTCCTCAAAAATTTGAAAATAGAGCTACCCTATGACCCAGCGATTGCACTACTGTGTATATACCCTAAAGATACAAACATGGTACTCTGAAGGGGCACATGCACCCGAATGGTTATAGCAGCAATGTCCACAATAGCCAAACTATGGAAAGAACCTAGATTTCCATCAACAGATGAATGGATAAAGAAGATGTGGTATATATACACAATGGAATACTATGCAGCCATCAAAAGAAATGAAATCTTGCCATTTGTGATGACGTGGATAGAACTAGAGGGTATCATGCTTAGTGAAATAAGTCAATCGGAGAAAGACAACTATCATATGATGTCCCTGATATGAGGAAGTGGAGATGCAACATGGGGGGTTTGGGGGGTAGGAAAAGATTAAATGAAACAAGATGGGATCGGGAGGGAGACAAACCATAGAAGACCCAATCTTAAAAAACAGACTGATGGTTTCTGGGGGGAGGGGGTTTGGGAATGGGGGGTGGGGATATGGACATTGGGGAGTGTATGTGCTATGGTGAGTGCTGTGAAATGCGTAAACCTGGCGATTCACAGACCTGTACCCCTGGGGATAAAAATACATTATATGTTTATAAAAAATTTAAAAATTAATAAAAAAAAGATTTATTCATTTATTTGAGAGATAGAGAGAGAACATAATTGCAAGCAGGAGGGGCAGAGGGAGAGGTAGAGAGAGAATCTCAAGCAGGTTCCACACTGAGTGTAGAGCTGGACATGGGACTCAATATCACAATCATGAGATCATGACCTGAGTTGAAACCAAGAATCAGGAGCTTATCCAACTGAACCACCCAGATGTCCCTGAGCCTACAGCAGAATTATTGAGGACAAAGAAATGAAGATTAGAAAGCCCCTGGAGAAATCTTCAAAAGGTTATTCTCAATTTGAAGGAAGAAAAAGTAATCACAAGTAGGGCCAAGTGTAATATCAATTATGAGAGTATAATATTTGAAATAATGAACACAGTATACAATTTAAGCTATAAGAAGAGTACTATTTTTTAAAAAAACACAACAGAGAGTTGGAAAATTAAACTGAAAAAATGGTAGGAAAGGATAAATAAAGAGAATTTCTTTTCAAAGTTAAAGAATCTGGAAATAGATGTGCCAAGATACAGACAATAAGAGTCCTAGAAGAGAAGTAAAAATTTGAAGGGCCAAAGTCTTGAAGAAATAACAGAGATAAATTTCCCAGAATTAGAGAGACAAAAGACCTCAGATCAAATGGGATTACAGGACACTAAATATAAGAGATAAGAACAAAAGAACCACAGTAAGACAGATGACATTTTAAGAACATCAAACAGATGTTAAGATGGACATTTTAAGAACATCAAACAGAGAGAAAATTCTGAAGCCTTTCAGAGAGGAAGAAATCCAAAAGGAATAAAAATCATATCAGAGTTAGCCCCAAGAATTTGCATTTCTAAATTCCTAGCTGATACTAAACCTGCTGGTCCAGGGACCAAACTCTGAGAACCACTGAAACATATTTCACTCAGAAATTCAAAGTTAAGCAAGAAAAAAAAAAAAAATCAGTGATCTACCATATCTGAATAATGCACTCATAAGCTGTTAGATGAATAGATAATTCTATGTCTAACAAAGAATACACTCTTCAAGTGCCTATGGGACATGTACTAAATGAACTACTAGGCCTCAGTATAAGGAAGCCTCAATAAATTCCAAAGAATAAATAATGTGTGGGCCCTACCTTCTAAACATAATACAAAAAAATTTTTAAATCAAAATTAATTTTCTTATAATGAAACTGGGTGGTGTAGGATAAGAGTCAAAGACATCATGGAGAGAGAGAGGACCGTTTAAGATGGAGAGAAAGGTGTAATGCGTGCATGTGTGTGGGTTACCATACATCATTTATTTTCTAGTTCTATTTCCTGAGAGGCATTAGAAATAAGAATGAACACATCTGGTACTCAAATCATGGCCTCCAAATCCCATTCTCCAACAAAAGGAGCAGAGCTCCATAGAAAACTGGTGGATTTCAAGGTTATAGGACAGGAAAAACACAGGGTCAGCCTGGAGTCTCTTGTGATGTCAGACAGTAAAGAATGCCTAAAGAAAAAAAGATGGTAGCATGTCAAAGAGCACAGGAACAAACCTGGATGGCAAAGACAGGATATCCAGAAGGACACGAAGTACCCACCCTCAAATACTAACTCATTTCAAAGGGAACATAGTTACTTTTAGAGTAGAAATTCCTGCAAACACCACCTTGACCAACTGATCAAGGTTACCATCACCAGTAATACATACCGACTCTATGGAGCCCTGATACTATGTTCTGATACCTTTCTGGCACCCTTCCCAGTGATACCAAACCTCATAATGATCACGCAGAATCACTGAAGAATGTTCTTCAGCATGACGGACCAACAGTCTTCCAGACTGTCACAGTAACAAAAGTCAAGGGAAGACGGAGGGACTGACACAGATTTAAAAGAGATAGAACAGTTCAACGGGATGCAGAATTTGGGATTGGATCCTGGGAATAGAAATAAGGCTTACTGGCACCCTGGTGAAATCCAAGGAAGTTCTGTACATTAGTTCATAGTATCATACCTAGGTCAGTATCTTAGTTTTGATCATTGCTCAGTGTTACAGAAGATGCTGACACGAGTGGAAGCTGAATGAAGGGCGTCTGAGAATTCACTGTCCTACTTGGGCAATTCTTCTGAAGTCTAAACTTACCTCAAAATAAAGAATTAACTCTTAGTTTTTAATTGAAGTCATATTCAAAACTTCACCAAAATGTAAAACTATTTTAAATTTACAGTTGTACCCATAATGGAACTTTCAACAGCCAAAAGAATTTATATTCATTTTTTAATTAATAATTTAATATGTACATCAGATTTTTGCTGACATGTCTCTTCAATCCATATTTTGCAGCCATTCAAAACAAACAGGAAACCTAAGTGTAAATACATAAATGTTTTTATGTTACCAAAATATTGAATATGAAGCTCTAGAAAATGACAAGGAACAGTATACAGTATACAGTAACACAGACTTTGTAATTTTTTGTCCCCACCCCACCCCACCCAACCTAACTGCCTAAGAACTTTCCTATTGTTGTGGCTGCTTGGTCCTGGGGTACACAACTGGACCTGAAGAAAGCAATCCCTTGACCGGACTGAATCACTCAAATTCTCTGTCTCATTCATTTAGAACCCAGACACCAGAGGTACCTGGGTGGCTCAGTTAGTTAAGTGTCTGCTTTCAGCTCAGGTCATGATCCCAGGGTCCTGAGATCAAGCCCTTATGTCAGACTCCCTGCTCAATGTGGAACCTACTTCTACCTCTCCCTCTGCTCCCTTCCCTGCTCTCTCTCTCTTTTTCCCTCTCAAATAAATCAAATCATAAAAAAAAGAACCCAAACACACCAGTACTATATTATATTGATGTTAAGATGCACATTTTTATCATTTCCAAAATCACAAGGCATCTCACAATAGCTGTGCATCATATTTAATAGCGTTTTTTCTTACTAATATATAAATTAATGGTGTATCAAATATAGGACATATCTCTTGAATAAACAGGCAGAAAACCACATTCGTCTGGTGCTACAAAAAAGACAAAGACAGGAATGAAGTCAATATGCAGAGGAAAACAGAGATGAGAGAACTTGTGGCCCAAGAGAGAGATGAAAAAACTTTTATGCAGAATAGTAAGAATTGCTGCTCTAGTTCCTATTAATATTCCATTTTGCTTATCTAATCTTCTGCATGGTCCATTGGGTCTTTCATCATTAGGTTCTGAGTTATTTCATATCCTTATAATAAATCCTTTTTACTAAAAAATATACATTAAGGAGCACCTCGGTGACTCAGTGGGTTAAAGCCTCTGCCTTTAGCTCAGGTCATGATCCCAGGATCCTGGGATCAAGCCCCGCATAGGGATCTCTGCTCAGTGGAAAGCCTGCTTCCCTTTCTCTCTCTCTGCCTGCCTCTCTGACTACTTGTGATCTCTGTCTGTCAAATAAATAAATAAAATATTTTAAAAAATATATACATTAAAACTAAAACATTCAAGGACACCCAAAAGATTCATAAATCAGCCAATTTTCCAGAATTTCAGGAAGTAATATGTCAAATGCATTGAATGGGTTTAATGCAAACGGTGATGCTATTTGCTGTTCCTTTCTCTTACCAAAGTGGTTATTACCGAGCCAAAGCTGGATAAAGATCACAGAAGGATGTTTAAAAATGAAATCAAATCTCATTGAGAAAGTCAAAGGCAAAAATAAGGAAGAAATCAGAAAGAAGATGCAAGAACATAATCGTCTTATACTGTACATAAATTCAATTAACTTGATAAAATGAAGAATACAAGTTTGTTTGCCCTTAAAAAAAAATCAGTATGGTAGTAGATTCTTTGATTCCTATATTTTCCTCTATTCTCCCTTAAAAAAACATCACCACAGTAGTAGATTCTTTACTTCCTATATTTTCCTCTGTCTTCATAAGGCTGATGTTTCTAATTTATTTTGTGATGTTAGCTTTTCAATTCTATAGGCATGGGAAGTGAATTCCACATGAAGTACACATTCAGCAGCACCATTTTTATGGGTTGACTTGTATACTTAAATTTAGAATCAGGCAAAAGAAAAAAAAAGTACTGGGAAGGGTGCTGTATAGCACACCTTTTGCAGACAATGTATCTTGTACAAGAAAATAAAAAGAGGGGTGCCTGGGTGGCTCAGTGGATTAACCCTCTGTCTTCAGCTCAGGTCATGGTCTCAGGGTCCTGGGATTGACCCCGCATCAGGCTCTCTGCTCAGAGGGGAGCCTGCCTCCCCCTCTCCCTCTGCCTGCCTCTCTGCCTACTTGTGATATCTCTCCTTCTCTCTCTCTCTCTCTCTCTCTCTCTCTCCCTCTCTCAAATAAATAATCTTTAAAAAAGAAAAGAAAAGAAAAGAAAAAGAGCAGTTATGGAGAGCCAGGTGAACAACTAAGGTCCCCAGTGTTTAAGAATACTTCAGAACCTGATTCTTCCTACCTTTATCCTTTTTTCTGATATCTTGGCTCAGACTTCCCCAAAAGACAGGGTCTGAGACAAAAATTTGCATGCAACTACTTTATTCTGGAAGGTGACTGTAAAAAAAAAAAAAATGACAGACTGAGAATAAAACAGAGAAAGTAAGTTAATAAGAAGTACTTATTTGGTCTTTGTTCCCAGCTCCTGACAGGGAACTTCTAATACTCCCAAAGTTCCTGAGGAGCATCTTTTGTTATTTGTAATGAGTCCCTTTCTTTACCTGAATTTATGCTTTGTGGGTCCCTAGATGGTTTCCTAATGGGGCTGGTTGCCAGAGGAACCCACCATGTATTAGAGAGTTTGGACTTTCAACTCCACCCCTGGACCTCTAGAGCGAAGGGAAAGAGTAGATATTGAGTTTTAATTACCAATGGTCAAAAATTTAATCAATTGTGCCTACATAAGGGAACTTACCCCAAAACGCTAAACAACAGGCTTCTGAGAGCTTCTGGATTGGTGAACACACTGAGGTGCTGGGGGGTTAGCACACCAAGAGAGGGCATGGAAGCTTTCTGCACCTCTCCCCTTGCTCTATGCATCTCTTCCATTTGGTTGTTCCTGAGTTGTGTCCTTCATGATATATCAGTAAACCTAAATCAAGTGTTTCCCTGAGTTTTCCCTGAGCCATCCAGAAACGGGAAGAAGGGTTCACCTATAGGCTTCTGCTCTATTAATGAAGGACTACCCAATGAAGTATGAATTCCTACACCCATGCAGGTTTATGCATAGGTCCAAGGGGTTGAGGATATTCCCATGGACATTCCCACACAACAGTAGCAGAGAAGTCTTGAGATAGAAATATTAGATCAGCTGAGACAAGGTTCTGTCAGGTTATACCACCCTACAGATGTTACCACAGCAACAACTGGAATAAGAAGGTAAGTCACAAAGGTGAGGGGGACACAAGAGGTAAGCAACACTGCTGACTTCTTACCCCTCTTAACTACCATGTAAATTATACTCCCAAATATACATTGTATTTTCCTTATTTTTTGTATACATTTAGAGTTTCTTTTTCCTTTAAAATTTTGGGTTACAATTTCTTATAATACATCAAAATACACCCTAAATCTAGCACATGGCTTTGTTATAGTCTCCAGCCTGAGCACATTCTCTCTCTTTTTTTCCCTTTTTCCAGCCAACTTATCTTATCAATTCCTTTTTTAGAATTTTTTTAAAATTTTCATCTTACAGTCATATTCCATCCCTTTATTGTGTTTACCCTTATTTTTGTATATATATTTTTCTTTCTTTAAAATTTTAGGAGGTAATTTCTTCTAAGAGACCAGAATACACCCAAAATCAAGTGGGTGGCTCTGTTCTAGTCACCAGTCTAAAATACATATATATATATATTTTTTTTATTTCCTTTTTTCATCCTTTCTTCTCCTCCCAGTTTTGGTTCTCTTCTCATTTGCTTAGTGTACAGTTTTCTGGGGTCTTTGCAACTCTTTTAGTATTTTTATTCTCTTGTTCATATATTCTTATCCGGATAAAATGACAAGGCAGGAAAACTCACCACAAAAAAAGAAAAAAGAAAAAAGAACAAGAGGCACTACCAATGGCTAGGGACCTAATCAATATGGACATTGATAATGTCTCAGTACTAGAGTTCAGAATGACAATTCTCAAGGTGCTAGCTGGGCTCGCAAAAGGCATGGAAGAAATTAGAGAAACACTTTCTGGAGAAATAAAATCCCTTTCTGGAGAAATAGAAGAACCAAATTGAAATCAAAAAGCTATTAATGAGGTGTAATAAAAAATGGAGGCTCTTACTGCTAGGATAAATGAGGCAGAAGAGAGAATTAGTAATATAGAAGACCAAATGACAGAGAATAAAGAGAATAAAGAAGCTGAGCAAAAGAGAGACAAACAACTACTGGACCACAAGGGGAGAATTCGAGAGATAAGTGATGCCACAAGACAAAACAATATTAGAATAATTGGGATTCCAGAAGAAGAAGACAGAGAGAGAGGGGCAGAAGGTATATTAGAGAAAATTATAGTAGAGAATTTCCCTAAAGTGGCAAAGGGAACATGCATCAAAATCCAGGAGGTACAGAGAGTCCCCCTCAAAATCAATAAAAATAGGTCCACACCCTGTTATCTAATAATAAATCTTACAAGTCTTGGTGACAAAGAGATAATCCTGAAAGCAGCTCAGGATAAGAAGTCTGTAACATACCATGGTAAAAATATTAGACTGGCAGCAGACTTATCCACAGAGATCTGGCAGGCCAGAAAGAACTGGCATGATATATTCAGAGCACTAAATGAGAAAAATATGCAGCCAAGAATACTATATCCAGCTAGGCTATCATTGAAAATAGAAGGAGAGATAAAAATCTCCCAGGACAAACAAAAATTAAAAGAATTTGCAAAGACCAAACCATTCCTACAGGAAATATTGAAAGGGGTCCTCTAAGCAAAGAGAGAGCCTAAAAGTAGTAGACCAGAAAGGAACAGAGAAAATATACAGTAACAGTCACCTTACAGGCAATACAATGGCACTAAATTCAGATCTTTCAATAGTTACCCTGAATGTAAATGGGCTAAATGCCCCAATCAAAAGACACAAGGTATCAGAATGGATAAAAAAACAAAACCCATCAATATGCTGTCTACAAGAAACTCATTTTAGACCCAAACTCACTTCCAGATTTAAAGTGAGGGGGTGGAAAACAATTTACTATGCTAATGGACATTAAAAAAAAAAAAAAAAAAAAAAAAAGCTGAGGGGCGCCTGGGTGGCTCAGTGGGTTAAATCCTTTGCCTTCAGCTCAGGTCATGATCCCAGGGTCCTGGGATTGAGCCCCACATCAGGCTCTCTGCTCTGCAGGGAGCCTGGTTCCTCCTCTCTCTCTCTCTGCCTGACTCTCTGCCTATTTGTGATCTCTGTCAAATAAATAATAAATAAAATCTTAAAAAAAAAAAAAGAAGAAGAAAGCTGGGGTGATAATCCTTATATCAGATAAACAGGATTTTAAGCCAAAGACTATAACTAGAGATGAGGAAGGACACTGTATCATACTTAAACAGTCTCTCTAACAAGAAGATCTAACAATTTTAAATATCTATGCCCCTAACATGGGAGCAGCCAACTCTATAAACCAATTAATAACAAAACCAAAGAAATACATCGGCCATAATGCAATACTAGTACGGGACTTTAACACCTCCCTCACTGAAATGGACAGATCATCCAAGCAAAAGATCAACGAAGAAATGAAGGCCTTAAATGACACACTGGACCAGATGGACATCACAGGTCTATTCAGAACGTTCCATCCTAAAGCAACAGAATAAATATTCTTCTCTAGTGTACATAGAACATTCTCCAGAATAGAGATCACATCCTGGGTCACAAATCAGGTCTCAACTGGTACCAAAAGATTGGGATCATTCCCTGCATATTTTCAGACCACAATGCTATGAAGCTAGAACTCAATCACAAAAGGAAAGTTGGAAAGAACTCAAATACATGGAGGCTAAAGAGCATCCTGCTAAAGAATGAATGGGTCAACCAGGAAATTAAAGAAGAATTGAAAAAGTTCATGGAAACAAATTATAATGAAAACACAATGGTTCAAAATCTATGGGACACAACAAAGGCAGTACTGAGAGAAAGGTATATAGCGATACAAGCCTTTCTCAAGAAACAAGAAAAGTCTCAAGTACACAACCTAATCTTACACCTAAAGGAGCTGGAGAAAGAACAGCAAAGAAAGCCTAAACCCAGAGGAGGAGCAAAATGGCGGAGAAGTAGCAGCTGAGATGACATCAGGTAGCAGGAGATCAGCTAGATAGCTTATCAAAACATTGTGAACACCTACAAATCCAATGGGAGATCGAAGAGAGGAAGAACAGCAATTCTGGAAACAGGAAATCGACCACTTTCTGAAAGGTAGGACCGGCGGAGAAGTGAATCGAAAGCGACGGGGGATAGACCGCGGGGGAGGGGCCAGCTCCCAGCAAGCGGCGGAGCAACGGAGCACTAAATCGGGACTTTTAAAAGTCTGCTCCACGGAGGGACATTGCTCCAGAGGCTAAACCGGGGTGAAGCCCACGTGGGGTCAGCGTGGCCCCAGGTCCCGCAGGGTCAGAGAAGGGTGTCTGAGTGTCGCAGAGCAAGCAGGTATCGGAGTGGGAAGCCGGCTACAGAGACAGAGCCGAAGATTGAGCTCTCAGCTCCGGGTTACCTTGAACCGGTGGCAGGCTGGGTGAGCTCAGAGCGCGGCCAGAGGCAAGGGATATGGGAGTAGCCGGGACTTTTCTCTGAGGAGTGGAGCCCCGAATCTCAGCTCTTCCAGGCCGGAGACTAGGAGGCCGCCATTTTCATTCCCGTCCTCAAGACTCTACGGAAAGCACTCAGGGAACAAAAGCTCCCGAAAGCGAAACCGAGCGGATTACTCAGCCCGGCCCCTGGTAAGGGCGGTGCAGTTCTGCCTCGGGCAAAGACACTTGAGAATCACTACAACAGGCCCCTCCCCAAGAAGATCAAAAGAAATCCAGCCAAAACCAAGTTCACTTAACAAGGAGAGCAGCGGAACTCCAGAGGAGGAGAAAGCAATGCGCGGAATTCATGGCTTTATCGCCATGATTCTTTAGTCTTGTAGTTAATTCAATTTTTTCTTTAAAGGGCATTTTCCTAGGGTCTTTGCCACCCTTTTAGTATTTTATTTGCTCCTTCATATAATCTTATATGGAAAAAATGACAAGGCGGAAAAACTCACCAAAAAAAAAGAACAAGAGACAGTACCAAAGGCTAGGGACCTAATCAATACAGACATTGGGAATATGTCAGATCTAGAATTCAGAATGACAATTCTCAAGGTTCTAGCCAGGCTTGAAAAAGGCATAGAAGATATTAGAGAAACCCTCTCTGGAGATATAAAAGCCCTTTCTAGAGAAATAAAAGAACTAAAATCTAACCAAGTTGAAATAAAAAAAGCTATTAGTGAGGTGCAATCAAAAATGGAGGCTCTTACTGCTAGGATAAAAGAGGCAGAAGAAAGAATTAGTGATATAGAAGACCAAATGACAGAGAATAAAGAAGCTGAGCAAAAGAGGGACAAACAGCTACTGGACCACGAGGGGAGAATTCG